>VZTL01012909.1:0-14239 GCA_013400535.1 Scopus umbretta
AACTTGGGGAAAATTGATTTATTGCCAACAAAAATAATAAGATGGTGAGAAAGGCAAAATCAAAACAAAAAACACCATTCCCCACTCCTACCCCTTTTTCTGAAGCTCAACTTTACTCCTTTTAACCCCACTCCAAACAGTGCAGGGGGATGGGGAATGGGGGCTGTGGTCTGTCCATAACAGCACTTCTCTGCAGCTCCTTTCTCCTCATGTTTTACCCTTGCTCTAGCATCAGCTCTCCATAGGCTTCAGCTTCCTTCAGGACCTATCCACCAGCTCCAATGTGAGCCTCCACAAGCTACACTGTGGATATCTGCTCCATTTTAATCCTTCATGGATTGCAGGGGGACAACCTACTTCACCATGGTCTTCTCCATTGGCTGCAAAAGATTCTTTGCTTCAACAGTTGGAGTACCTCTTCCCCTCCTCTCTCTTTTTTTTTTTTTTTAAATTATTATTATTTTGTTAAATGAACAGATATGTTACACTACCACTTGAGTTTCTTGTATGATTAAAACGATTGTTGCTTATTGTGTATAGAGACTATGTAACACTTAAAAAACATTCGAAAATTCATCTCATTCATATTAACTTTGTGTGTTGTGGTCGAGGTTAAGGATAAATCACTGTATTACTTTTCTATCAGTAGCCTGCAGTGAAAACTAAATCAGTGCCCAGTGTGTCTATAAGTTAAAGAGACTTCTGAATGCTTCTTAGATAAAATATCTCTTCTTTCCATTAACATCCTTTAAATCTGAGGACAAAGGACTTATTTATACATTTATTATGATGGAAATCAAGTAAAAAATCTAGACAAAACAGACTTTAAGTGCTAGGAACAACACCCTTACATGTTTTTTTTTGTTGTTGTTGTTGTTGGTTTTTTTCTCCTGTTATCCACTATATTACATCAGATTATTTGAAGTTTGCTCTTCTATAGAAAAAATGATAGGTGTCATATAAGAGGACACAAACTTTTAAACAACAACAAAAGGAACCCTGGGTCCTAAATAAATTTTACCTTACTCCATCTATTTACCTACCCTAGTCTCCTTTCAGTGAAGAGAGGTCGGCATCTGCTATTACAAGCTTCAGATGTGTTCATTCATGCCTGTGAGTTTGTTCTTCTTATAATTTCCTTTATATTAAAAGTACATTATTTCATTAAAACAGAGAATTAGGCAGCAGAAGTGGTCAGATAACACAGAGAAAGCACAGAAAGCTAGATGAAATATACTGGGGGAATTTCACACCATGCTGGAGCGTGTAACTGCTACCTTTGATTCTGGAAAAGGAGATTAGCAAACTTTAAAAAAAACCCAACAAAACAACAAGCAAACAAACAAGGACACCTTTCCCTGACTTCAGTCTGTATGGTTCTATGATATTAACCCACTCCTCTCCACCGCCCATCCAGGGTGGAAAAATAGATACAGAGCAAAAAATTTCAGTCTACTCCACCAACCGACTGCTAACAAACACAAACTCATATTGTCAGTGAAAGAACAACTGTGAAAGACAGTAAGAGCTGATGTACTTGTCCAAATACAGACATCTAGTATGAGACACCCTAGGATATCAGAAGAATTGGCATAGAGCTGGCAGCTGTGACATGAGACCTTTGGCACTGCTATGTCCTTCTCAAGTCACAGTCGAAACCATGAAACATACTCTAGGGCATACTGGATAATACTACATATTCATGTTCAGGAAAATGAGTAATGGTCTGGGCTGGATGAAATTTAAACACCTCACAAGTTGAGGGTAAAAACATAAAATTAGGATTTTGCAAGACTGGAGAAAAGTTTATTTTATAATAGTGATTCCCAAGGTCTAGAATAGGAATATGGGTTCATCACAGCCTACATTTTCAAGACCAGAAAACAGTATCAAACCTGATTTCTGTGCCTTTGCACATTGTATGCAGAAAAATGTTTTGTCTAATTAAGCATTTGATAGTGCAAATTTTTGTTGACCATTTGTTTTCTGCTCTTTCTATTTTCATGCCATTTTTCTCCTTCTATATTCCTATTTTTGACCACAGTGCAGGTTATTGTCTTCCAGAACCAGCATAGACAAACTCACTGATCACTAGGAGACAAGATTTAGGGTATCAGACTTTTCTCATGAAATAGTATCTTGAAAAAGGCAAGGAATCTTGCATTATTGCAGTATGTTTTGAAGAATTAAAAGGTATCATTAGAACTGTCTAGCCTATGATAAAACCATAAAACTAAACAGAAAAAAGCTTAAAGCCTTTATACTCTGTTTAAGACTACTTCTTTCTTTTGCTAATTGCTTGTCTTTTATTCTGAAACTGGAGTTATTCAGCATTTGCCTCCTGTTGTGACTTCATTGGTATTTATACTGTGCTTCTAAAATGAATGCTTCACAAAACATTTTGGATTAGCAATGAATTATATAGACACCATATGTCAAATGCTGATTTTATTGGACAGTCAGCAACATCTTATGCACATTTATGAATATTTGCTTTAGTGGTTGGTCTCTATTAATAGTTGGTTGCTGATGATAACAGAAAGACTCTTCCCCAAAAAATCTTCGGATCATGTCCTGCAAGACAATGTTGGCACACACAAACTGACTATTGTGCGTTTTGAAATTATTCTTTTTGTCTTCACATAGAAAATGTTTGTAAGGACCACTTATCATTGTTTTGAAAAGGTGATGTTAGTGCAAACTGTTCATCACATCTAATTTAATCTTAAGAATAAATATAATAATTTGTCTAAAAATCACTTATGAAATGTATTATAGCTAGGCACCTTCAAAAACTTTATTTTTTTTCATAATCTGCTAGCACTAAGAGAACAAGCATACCTAGTAGACATCATATAATGGTGTCAAGACACCTCCAAGGTGGATGGTATACGTTACCTTGAAAAAAAGTTAAAATTTAGTTGGTTTATTTTCCCATCTGCAGACTGAAGAAAAATATACTTTTTTTGTTTGTTTTGAGAGCTACTGATTACTGCAATGCAGGCCTTTCTTAAGCCAAAGAAACTATGAGCTTGAAAGTACAGCTTTGGGGTGAGGGTAACTCATAGTTTTCACACATAAACAAGATACATGAATCACAGATGCCATAATCACAGTGGTCACTGGTAGTTAGAGATAAATGTTTCCTCATGTGAATAGATATCCATTTTACTTCTCACTTTAGTTTAATATTTTTGGTAATTCAGTTATGAATATATTACAAAGTGAAATGGCACTACAATAGTAAGAAGCTGTTTGGGGAAAATTCAGCAATCATCGTTAGCTCACTACTGCATGCTTCTTTAATGTTTCACAGTATTATTTAAATGATCCATTTACAGTGAAAATATCATTACAGTTTTTAGATGTCACAGAGAAAATGCTCTATTTTGTATCAGAATAATTTTCAAATTTTGGTCAAGAGAATGAAGAATTCAGTAATACAATCTTGCATGTAAATAGATTTTAAAAAAGAGGAGTTATAGAGAGTAATGAAAACAGTTGTGGTGTGCTGACCCTGGCTGGATGTTGGGTGTCCACCAAGCTGCTCTATCACTTCCCCTCTTCAGCAGGACAGGGGGAGAAAAGGAAACCAAAAGGCTTATGGGTTGAGATAAGGACGGGGAGAAATCACTCACCAATTATCATCATGGGCAAAAAAGACTCGACTCAGGGAAATTAATTTAATTTATTACCAGTCAAATCAGAATAGGATAATGAGAAATAAAGCCAAATCTTAAATTAGCTTCACTCCACCCCTCCTTTCTTCCCGGGCTCAACTTCACTCCTGATTTTCTCTACCTCCTCCTACTCTGAGTGGCACAGTGGGGTGGGAAATGGGGGTTGCGGTCGGTTCATCATATGTTGTCTCTACCACTTCTTCCTCCTCATGCTCTTCCCATGCTCCCACATGGGGTCCCTCTCATGGGAGACATTCCTTCATGAGCTGCTCCAGCATGTGCCTTTTTCACTTCTCCTTTCCACAGGGTGCAGTCCTTCAGGCAAAAACTGCTCCCATTGGAACACAAGTCCTGCCAGGAGCCTGCTCCAGCGTGGGCTTCCCACTGCGTCACAGCTTCCTTCAGGTGCATCCACGTGCTCCGGCCTGAGGTCCTCCACAGTCTACAGGTGGATATCTGCTCCACCATTAACCTCCATGGGCTGCAGGGGTACAGCCTGCCTCACCATGGTCTTCACCATGGGCACTCACTCCTGTAGGAGAGTGTCTGCTCTGGTGCCTGGAGAATCTACTCCTCCTCCTCCTCCTTCTTCACTGATCTTGGTGTCTGCAGGGTTGTTTCTCTCATGTATTCTCACTCCTCTCCTCCAACTGCTGTTCCACTGCAGATTTTTTCCCCCTTTCTTAAATATGTTGTCCCAGAGGTGCTGCCACTGTCGCTGATTGTCTCAGCTTTGGTTAGCAGTGGGTCTGTCTTGGAGCCAGCTGGCATTGGCTCTATCAGACATATGGGAAGCTTCTAGCAGCTTCTCACAGAAGCCACCCCTGTAGCTCCCCAGATACCAGGCCTTGCCATGCAAGCCCAGTACAATGATGCTTAAATAACTAGAATTAAAAAAACCAAAACAAAACCACAAAACAAACCCAAACGAAAAACATAAGGATCTTTAACATGCCAATTAATTGACTGTCTCACCCACAAATTCATCTTTGGCATGAAGATGTTGAAGGTTGAAGATGCTTTAACCTGTAAATGGTTTGCAACTGTTCCTGATTTATAAACTGTATACTTATAAATCTCATACATGGAAGGATCTTCAACAACTAGAAGTTTTATGAGTGAAGTTTTGAACTTAAATGGGCTATGGTAAAAAAAAAAGTGAGTGTAGAAGGTGGGGCTCATGAGTCACATCCTAGTGTTTTAACGCTGTTACAATTATTGTATATTGACCAAAACTCCCTATGACATGAGAACCTGAGAAAAAGTTTTGAAGAGTTCTGGGAGATTCCTTTTTCCTGAAATTTGTTTTTGTATTATAACTTCCTGCAACTATCTTCTTACTTAAATGCCTGACAGTATAAAAAGACTTGATGATTTTCTGGTTTTCAAACCTGATATAAACTGTGCATTCATTATGCAAAGCTGATTTTTCTTCCTGCTTCAGCTCATAACTTTCATTCAAATAAAAGTAAAAAGCCATAAAAAATTCTAATATTTATTATGTTTTCTTGTTTAAATACAATAAAAATTGCTTTCAAAGCTAGACATTATGACTCTCAGCAGTCATTTGGGAAAACAAAAAAAAAGGAAAAGAAAAAAGAAACAGGCAAAATAGATTACATTTGATTTCCACCTTAGATCATTCCAAAGCAGATCTATGGAGACAATATATGAATCAGTAATAACCAGACAGCCCTGGGAGAAAAAATCCTTCTTAACAAAATGTTGGTAATGTTGATAGTTCTGTTTTTAACAAAGCGTCATGTTCTGAAGAAGGAAAAATGTTGTCAGGCATTTTCTAACTACATCTACTTAGCAAAGGGAAAAGGTCCCAAACAATGTGACTGTACATGAGAGAGATGCCCACAAGACATCTCCATTTAAACATTTTCTTCCTTGCAAAAGGTGGGAGGAGGAAAACAAGACAACATCTCCATTTAAATATCGTCTTCCTTGTAAAAAGTGGGAGGGGGAAAAGGCAAAACCAAATGCCCTTTTCCTGTGTTGGAAACAAACGGGCCACATTATGAATTTTTTTTTCTCCTTCTGGAACACTGTTGACATGAGAAGATGGACAGGTCACTAGGCAGCAAGGATAACAGATTAAATCACCCAAATACCACAAACAATCAGGTTTACTCAGAGGCACGCTGACCCCTTGAATGTTTGCTGTTGTTTTTTTGGTTGTTTTTTTTTTTTTTTTTGCTACTAATATGACACTGCCATACCTTGTTTGGTTTCCATAAATGACAGTAGAGATCCTGTCATATCCTCCAATGGCAGCAAGTACAAATCACAATGTCACTTAACATTGTTGTGAAATCAACTTAGAAGACACTATTTATGGAGTCTGTAATATTGCTTCCTGCAGCACCTGATGTCTCCTCGGAGGTCTGTTACCTGAGTGTTGACTAGACCCTAACTTGCTTTCCTAATGAAATTTGACAAGGCTACGGCTATAAGTAGTGTATCTGCACTTGAGTATCTGCTCAGTAAAAATTAAATGCACAGAAAACCCATGCAAGGTTGTCAAGTAAACTGTGTAAGTTTTGCTGTTGTTATTGTTCTTTCCTATTAAATTTATACTTTTGTCTGACTATATATTTGGAAGAAAAAGTTATAATCAAGTAGATATGAGATGTTAAAAAAGGTACAGTGCTGTTTTGAGTTGTTTCAAAGGCAAAGTTTTTATGTAGCTTACTTTAATTATATGATTGCAATTTAATTATATTATAATTATGGCTGCAATTACTGTTTTGTATGTTTCATTAAAGCTGCATACATTAATTGCACCAAACTTCTGCTGATGAGCTTAACTAATATAAGCAGATGTTTACAGCAGAAGAGCCTGGTTAGCCTTCTATTGTAACATTCCCCTTGCAAGGTGACTATCTCCAGAAAGCAGGTAGCAACTGAGTATAATACTGGCAATTTTCAGTTCCTCATTTATTCTGTTTGTAATTTTACACTATATATACACACATACATATTTATATTTATATATACAAGCACACACGTATGTGCATATACACATATTTTAAACTTAATTCTCAGTCTGTGGAATTACAATAAGAATGAAATTGGCTCAAAGGTTTACATCTATATTTTAAATGGGGACAACAATTGCAACATTTGTTTGAATTAGGAAAAGTAAAAAAAATACTATGTAATAACAAGTAATCCAATGGGGAAAATTTCAAGGGGGCCTTACTTTGCCTGAGCGTTTATATTTCCAATAAAATAAATTAATAGAAACTGTATTTCCTAGCCCATAGCTATAATTCACACAGTATATTGCTAATCAGTTTTGTACATTCACCTATGAAAAAAAAAAAAAAGTATATACTTTTCACAAGACTAAAGTATTCTAAGCCCAGCTAGGGGATAAGTATATTTTAATAGATGGACATTATCAGTAGTAAAAATATCATTTCTGTATATTGTCTGAACCAAAATCTTGAATCTATGGAGTAGTTCTGTCCTAAAAGCATTGAATTTAGTGTATTTTTAAATGAATACTAAAAATAAGTAAATAATTCAAACTGTTAAATTTTATAATCTTGGTATATGTCCCTGTTCATGCTTTAGTTTAGTGACACAGTACATTTTAATACATGTGTTTTCTTTGGACTTCAGAAATTGTTGTTAATCTAATCTGATCACAATTCAGAATGTGCTGCCCCTACTCATCACAGTATACATTTGCTTATCATATTCACTCTGGCTGAGAGAATTTAAATAGGCAAAGATGAACATGCTCTTTTAGTTTGGTTTGGTTTTTAATGATAAGACTTTAGAGTGACTATCATGATTTTTGTTGTGTATTGATGGAAATGCAAGTGGAAGGTGTCTCACAGTACTTACTCTGCTCGTGAGTTGTCATCCAGGATGATCAGGTTTTCCTGATCACAGTATCTGCTCATTTCAGTGTCTGAACCGCAACACCTCATTTTGAACAGAACTTGAAAATGTTTATTTTACATACTACATCTAGAGAGTTCTGGGAATATCTGCGAGGGGAACAGCATCCTGATGCAATTCTGTAATCAGGAACCCAACTATCCATGAGAGAAACTCACAGCCAATATCCAAAACCATTTCTTCGGCTCCTCAAAGCTGTGTACAGAAGTGCTTGCTCCATTTCTCTTCCTTCCTCTCAGAGGTTTCCCTGGCCACCTGCTCCTCCTTCCCTTGGCACTGCAGCCTCTGACCCTTTCTGCAAATGAAAAGTAGGTTGAGGTGGTACTAAATTAACACACAAAACTTGGTGTGAATGCAGGAGGATTCCTGTGGCAGAAGAGCTTTGAAGAATGTTAGGCGACTGAAAAATCTGTTAGATGTGTGTTTCTCTTTGTGTTGGGTGAGAGGGGAGACAAAGCATGGGAGAGAAGCTGAGAGACTGTGTTTGCATGTCTGTAAGAGGGAGAAATCATAAATAGTCAAAAGAGAAAGTAAAAGAGTGATTTTAAATTTCAGTAATGCAGGCTGACACTGGTATAATTTACTGTTCTGAGCAGTGATTTAAGCCTATTATATAGAACAGCCTGAATGTAGGAGGAGAAGAGAACTGCCAAATACACTAGCGTGAATTCATCGTGCTGAAACCCCCCATATGTTTGTTTAAATGTGTTTGTACATATACTGTATATTTATATATATTAAACAGGCAGCATTAAAACAACACAAAGTTTTTTGGAGTCAGTTTTCTGTCAGTTTGACAGAAAAAAAAAAACAAAAACAAAACTGTAAAATTGAAACATTGCAATAGGGAGGTGTGGACTATGTGACCTAAAAGATTATTTTCCAGTTTTCATTCCTTTTGTTATAAACTTGTAGCACATTCAAACAGATATCAGATGGTCCAGAAGATTTTATCTCAAATTCAGTATTGTGTGCCCTTTCTTAAAATAAATTTAAAAAAATAAATAAAAGCACATTTTTCAGCTTTTGCGTAGTTAATCTTGAAATTATGTGTCAACTTATAAATACTTTACTTCATTTTAACGAAATATTTTCTTTACTATACATTTCAGTAGCCTGTGTTGAAAATCTGGAAGGTGATCATTTGTGCTGTGGTCTAGCACTCTTTTTACTAGATTTCTGGACTGAGGAAAAGAAGGTTTTTTTCCTTGTACTTTGAGGAGGTGACTAGCTTAGAAAAAATACAGAATCAAATTTCCCTAGCATAGTATAATTTTTAAATAATGTCATAGTGTAATGATAGAAATGAAAAGGTTTGGAAAGAATTGCTCCAGTTCCTGTTAAATGTCAATTGTAATCAGTTAAGGGCTAGGGCTGGGATTTATCTCATTTACCTTTAGTTCACCTAAAAATAAACAAATTTAATGTATTCATTTAGGCTTACTTAATTGGCAATGAAGATTAAGAGTTACCTCCATTCCAGTACCTCAGTTTTGAACATAAATATCTAACCCAGATAGGTTAAATTGCTTTCTGTTGCTTTCTGGAGGTACCCACATATCTTTGTTGACAGTTTTTTCAACAAGCAAGATGAGAAGATTAAATTACATGCCTCGCTTTTAAGCGATGTGAAATGACTACATAATGTTTAGATGTCAATAACATAAGATTCATTTCCTATGTTATATAATTTTGTGGCTCATTTTTTTTTTCCAGGCCCATACTCCCATTCCCTGCTGAGGATGGAGTGCTCGGGATCTGTTTTGTAGGGAACCATCCAGTGTCCTCTGAGATGAAAATAAGATCCAGTTCTAGATGTTCTGGGAACTGTTTCTTCTGGGTGGTATGAATGGGATTAAACTCCCACCACCCTGTGCAGACCTTTCACTCTCAAACACTTCACTGCTGTGCGGCTTCCCACAGCAGCATTCTGCCTACCCCTTTGGCACCACACTGTAATCAAATCGCTTTGGGTTCAACAATGATGTACTATATGAATAATGTTTAGGCATTTTGAGCAAATATAATAGTAGTTATTATGTATTAGGGTTATATGGCAACACAGGGAATACAGTGGAGATTTTGTCCAATTGTTTGGTTTCATTTAGTTCATAGACTGATTAGGTGCATAGTAAAGCCATTAAGGACAATGGAGTTACCATAGAGCTTACATGAATGAAGTTGAGCTCTGAGTATAACTTGCTGGAGATGTTGATGTAACTGCGATTTTAAGGTTTGCCTTCTCTAGGAGAAGGAGAAGAGGGAATTAAGAATAAAATATCGGACTCAAAATAAAGCCACAAAACAAAACAAAACACTAGAAACTTCATGATACAGCTACATTCCAAATCCCAGGAGGCTGGCAGGTGATTGCAAATGGCTGGAAGAAATTTTTGCAAACAGCTTGGCTGGTAACATACCTGAGGTGTTAATGTGGTATGAAAAACTGGCTACACGATTCAACAAGCCAGCCTGGGCACATAGCCTCTACAGTATGTCTTCATGACAACAACCTAGATAACATCTGCTGATAGCCAGAATTTTGACTCCTTTCTGAATGAAACTGCAAAAGCTTTTAAAGATAAACTCCTCATTAAATAAGTGAATTTCCATCACAATGTATAATAAGAGCATAAATATAAATGACAATTGTCTGTCTTTCCCTTTGGCCATACTTAACATATTGCACGCTACCTATATATATCTGTCTGATTCTTGAGAGAGCGCCTTGGAAACCAAACCAGTGTTGGGCATGGGTGAAATATTTTCACAACTGGGTCTCAGAATAGAGCTGTACATTTTAGGCAGGTTTATTACCCTGAGTCAAAGTAAAGCATACATATAGTCATAATTTTGTGTGTGCTTTCTCTTTGTGTCCTGTAGATCTGTTGTTACAATGAGCTTACATCTTTCAATATTTTACCTGAAGTCTGCTTTGAGTATTTTCAGAGGTTAAGTGAAAACGTGGATAAATTTAGTCTTTTGATATCCCTCCAAAAACTTGTATAATTTACTCAGCAGACAGTGAGGCATATCTTAATGTTATCTCCATAATGTGTATTGCAGTCATCAAGTGAAAGTCAGAAAAGAAATTTTTATCTTTATTACCTTGAAGAAGCAGACATTTTTCTAAGAAATTATTTTTGCTAAAGCACCTACATTTTCTTATGATGAATATTTCAGTACTCTAAGAAATCATATTGAAAAGGTTTCACTTAAATACAATTTTGTGTATAAGCAATTTGTTCCTATTTTGCACCACAAAGTCCTGTGAAAGTTCACCAAAAGGAGATACAGAGTGGCAATACAATGGAACAAACCAGATCACAGTGGTGTGGATTGCAGACTGATGATTCCCTGATGCCCTCTGTTAAGAATGAATGATATTAAGAAAATAAATTTACTTGCCTTTGTTATCTAGCATGACTAATATGAATCAGTTTACTGTGCAGCAGCTTTAATCAAGCTGCTTGTATGAAATAGCTGTGAAGACACTGAAGCATGGGTACAGCAGGTCAGCAGCCAGAGAGTATTCCTCTAGTTGCTAATCCATGTTCAGGACTAGGTTAGTCTTCATAAATAGTGTTTCCCTGCTTCCCTTTCTCACTCACTTAAAGATGGCTCCTTGGATGTCTCCTTGTGCTCGAATGACAAATTCATTTGTCTGGGTGGAGATCTATTTGAAAATATAAGACAACCATTTAAGTGGAAAGCATTAATTTATAGTCACAAGTGTCCCCAGGGTTTTGTGCCTGTATCTATTGTGCAATAAGAAAACCAGTTATAATGATATTCCTCTTCATTATGTGTCTACCCTACCTGCCCTGACAAACAGTTATACTCTTTTTTTAAAAAAACACTTTGTTTCAAATGGAGATGATGAAATCATCTTGTCGGTATTTCTCTCCGATAGACCATCCCTATTCTCCAGTAATAGCTGAATCTTTTGGTCAGCTGCAAGATGTGAAAATACAGATTTCATGGTAGGATAGCATGATGAACAAGCTTACTGAAAACATGCACAGAATAGAGACAGATTAGTACGCGTGTTGAATTAAGGTTGCAATCTGAGTTCAAATGTGTTATTAGATGCCTAAGAATCCTGCAGGGGAGAGACTAAGGAAATTAATAAGGAAAAATCCTAAGGCAACAAAGCTATTTATTTGTTGTTTCCCACTCATACAGCAAATAACTGTGCTTGGCTTTAGGGAGACACTTTCCATTTGCATGCAATACTCCTTGAATAGATACTGTATTTGCTTGCTCTTCCTCCATTGGAAAGCTCCTGTCCTTTCAAGCTAACTGATCCGCTCTCATCTGTGCTGTTTATTTTGTGTTCCATTTCACTGCTTTTACCACAATGACTATTTAGGATTGTTATTGTAATTCATATTATATTATAAGCATCATACCTGATTAATTCTCTATGGCAGTATCCCTTCTTTACAAATAGATTTCAGATAAGCCATATGGTTATCTAATAATGAGTACATTTTCTAGGTCAAGTGTATGTTGCATTTTGGGGTGGATATTTCTGAATAGGATAAGACCTTCAACTGTTATTTCCTTTTAATTTACAATTCAGATATTTTTTCTTTCCTTTCAGTGTCTGTGTCCTGACCAAGGTAGACACAGTATAAATCCAACTGCAACAGAAGTAGAGATATCAGCTTCCCAAAACATACAGTTTTCACCTGTCATCAGAAAGACAAACTTTACTTTCCTGAGCTTCCCTTTATTTTCTAGTTATCTTTGGCAAGAGAGGGTAAAAGTAATTTATAAAAGGAACAAAATAAGAGTCTCTGTTTTAGCGCAAATAATTGGCTAACAAATGGTGAACTCATTAGGTGTTAGAGCTTTATGTACAAGTATTCAATACTGAAGTAAATATTTAAATGGTAATTTTTACGCAAAAAAAAAAAAAAAAAAAATTAACGAGTGCACACTAATGTTAAAGGAACCTAGACTAATGAAGATCTGTTGGTCCTTAAGTTAATGTCCCTGGATAATTATAACTAAGTACCTAATAGGTAGGATGGTAGGATGTTCTAAACATTCACTTCACATATTTCTGCATAACCCCAAACCCCAAAATTATCTTGAGTTTGTCAGAAAAAAAATAAGACCAATTACAATGATTATCACAAATTGCAATGTATCACAGCAAGACAGAAGGAGTCACCCAAGGTATGTCCTTCAATAGCAGGGAATTTGTTAGATGAAAATGTCTGGATGATTGTGGGAAATAGGTCAAAGCCAGAAAAAGGGAAAAATAAAGTGCTTTCAGCTGCCTTTTCAGATTTCCCTTGAGGAAGACTCCTGACTCTCAGATGTTAGATTAAATAAACCTTGAACATGCAAATATATTAGAACAATAATTAAGAATTTTGAGAAATTATATTCTGTGAGAAACAAGTCTAAAGAAGAAGAACTTTGGCAGTTTAATCAAGAAACTATATTAAAAGCATAATCACAGACTATGCAAATACTGGAAGGATAGAAAGTGTAGAAGAAGAACCAGCTCTGGTAAAGTATTGACTGTGATTTCAATTGCATGAAGGGAGTATACAGAACACAGAAAAAGAGGTCAAATTATTAATGACAAACAAGTGGAAAAAAAATTGTAAAAGACCAAGATGTAAAATAAAATACAACTGGCAAGAGTCATAAAGAGCAACAAGAATATATTCAGTAAGCATGTTAGTATCAAGATGAAGATAAAAGGAAAAGCTGATCAGGGGAAGGAAGAACTGATGATGATATCAAGAATGCTACAACGTTTAATGTTCTTTTTAGCTTCATATTTTGCTAAAAAGATTGTCTGAGATCAGGCAGCTGACACATAATCAACAAGAAAGGGGTAAAGATTCAGTCTGGAGGAAGGAAAAGTGCATTAAAGATCTCTAATGTAAGTTAGAAGTTCTGCATTGCATAATCCAATTGAATTTTACTCAGAAAACTTTAAACACTTGCTGAAACCTTACAGAATTCATGAAAGAGTATGAAGTTTTGGAGAGCTGGAAAAAGGAAAATAACAGTTCTCAACTTCAAAAAGGTGGAAAAGTAGGAATGGAGAATTATACACGTCAGCTTTAGCTCCTTTTATAAAAAGCTGGAACAAATAATCAAACAATTTATAAGCACCTGGAGATAACATAAGAGTAACTGCCAGCACAGATTTCTTGGGAACAAAGCTTGTCAGAATAATCTAATTTCCCTTCTGTGATAGGATAATGGCCTTGCAGATAAAGGAGAAGAAATGTATATGCTGTGTTAGATATTTTGAATTTATAAAATCTTTTGAAGCTGCATTACATGACATTTATAAGCAAAAGATAAAATTATTTTTAATTTAGATGTGCAAAATGATCAGATGTGCCCATAAAGTCATTAACAGTGGTTGGCTATCAAATTGGAAGGTTGTATGTAGACAGGTTCTGTGGAGGTCTTTCATACGTCTTGTACAGTTCTGTTTTTTTCATGAGTGATTTAAAGGTTGAAATACAGAATAGACTAATTTAGCTTCACAAATGGTCCACTGAGTAAGTGATCAGAAAACAGACAAACAGATAAGCTGATAAAATTCAAGAAAGAAAGTTTCAAAGTTCTGCACTTAGGCAGGAATAATGAATGAACTG
>VZTL01012910.1:7697-30699 GCA_013400535.1 Scopus umbretta
AATCCCCTCATCCAGATCATTGATAAAGACATTAAACAAGGCTGGCCCCAAAACTGAGCCCTGGGGAACATGGCTTGTCACCATCTGCCAACTGAATTTTTACTCCATTCACCACAACTCTCTGGGCTCGGCCATTGAGTTAGTTTTTTACCCAGCAAAAAGTACACCTGCCTAAGCCATGAGCCACCAGCTTCTCTAGGAGAATGCTGTGGGATACAGTGTCAAAAAGAAGTTTCTGTTTCAAAGGAGCAAGTTTTTTTAACAGCCTCCTAAGTATGATAAATGGGAATAAACTTAAGACGGAGTTTGATCAAGGTATAAATGGGATCAGGGGCAGCTTCAGGCACACACAAAGTATGCAGCTGCAAGCGTGGGCACTAGAGTGATTACAGCAGCAAAAAAAAATGGAGTAGATTCCCCAGACATCACTATTTCAGAATGGATTAGGGAGTGAAGCCTATGCAAACCTTCTATCCTTGCTATGAAGCAGCCTCATTCCATCAACTTGGTGCATTGCCTCCATGACCTATCCTGTCCCCACTTCCAGGGTGGGAGAGGGTGAGCTGATACTGCCTCAGCATGAAGGAAGCAGGATTAGGCCATGGGCTGGAGGTACTCCAACATCTGTGGGCCTTGATCTTGAACATTGTGTTGAGTAGACATGGTGACACTAGCAGGTCATGTTTAGGGCAAGAGAGGACACATAGCCTCTGTGTCCTAAGTGCTCAGGGACAGTGGTGTCACAGAGCGACTATCAAAGTGAAAGCTGCCTACACTAACATGAAATGGGGGTGGCCTATGGTGGTCTCCAGTTTTGTATTTGTATTTCACTCCACATTCTTGACTTCAGTCCTCATCAAGTCAGTTCTGCCCCAGCCTCTTGCATTATGGAAACTGATTTACATATCCAAACGAACAGCCCTCGAAGGGGAAATTCAGGCTGACAAAACATAATTCATGCTCATCCTTTTTAGAGCTATCTTTGCATTAAAGAAAAGATTAACAAACAAAACCAAGGAGATAAAGAAAGAAATGTCATGGAACCACTGGGATTTTTGAGAAACTCTTCAACCATCCATATACATTCGTGAAGATGGGGTTGCAAGGAGGGAGATTTCCCAGTTGACACGTTTCTCCACTTGTGAACATGTTGAAAGATCACTCATATGTTTTCAATGAAGTCACTGACAGTCAAGAATGCTGGAGGCAACAGCTGTTGGAGATTGATTTACCCCAAGGCTATTTAATCTCTCAGCCTCTCATAAGGATGCTTGCTAGGGGGAAGGTAAAGAAGCACGACTAAAAATTGTATTGCTTTCAGCAGCTGTTGTTATTCCTGAAAGCCAAGAATGGGTCAAAAAAATGTGATGAAAGTCTTGGATTGTTATCAGCTATAGGGGTGGTCAAAGCTTACTGCTTCCTTTGGGAATTGAGTTTCCTTTGTGGAATGAAATACAGTAAAATTACTAACGCCAAGAGGGCTTAGTTGCCTGGGAGTTACCATGAAGTGTATACGCGTCTTGGAATTTTCAGAATTATAAGTATATTATGTCAGTCTGGAGTGATACAGGTTGTGAAAGGCGGCCCTTGTGTTCAGTAACAGGAGCTGTGACGATCAGGCAGCAAGAAAAGATAACATAAAACATTCATTAAAATGGTGGAAAAAAATGACTGAAAAGGAGAGTGCAGCTGCTGTACATGTCAGTTACTATTTCAGAATGGTCTCCCTCTGTGAAATTCTGAATTCTTATAAATCATTTTGGCTAACCATGCATTAGACCCCTACGCTGTAAGACATTTGCCTGCCTAGTTGAAAATGCAACACATGCATCTCCCAGCAGAGCTTCTTTTTGTAACCGTGCATTTTCCACAGTTTGCTAGCAGACCTTCTGAGAGAGGAAAATTAACATGGACTGCATTTTCAGTGGGGAAGGAAATAGATTAACGTCTTTGGTTCACTGGGGACTTCATTGCTGTGAATACGAGGATGCCTTGTGGCTTCTCAGAGTGCATCACTGAGCAAAAAACTTATGTCTATTCCCTCCAGCAATACAAGCTGTTTGAGACAGTGCTCCAGCCTCAGCATTAGTTGTCTAAGGCCTGACACCTCATTCATCTCTTCAAAATCCTTCCAGTGGATCACTCAGGATGTAGCTACACTAGGTCCTTAGTTAGGATTAAGAATATATTTTTGAAGCAAAACTCCCATTATCCCCATTTACTGTACTTTGGTTTCCATCACGAATCTGTCTTGGAGACCACGAGCCAGATTTGTGTCAGATGAAACTGAAGTGGAAAGTGTGCTTTAGGAACGTACCTCATTGCAATGCACCACAAAGGGCTCTGCAAGACCAGACTAGAGCTAGTTCAGAGTAGAATAATGCTGAAATGTGAATAGTATGGACATTAGGTCCTTAGTACTAGCTGTTTCATTATGCAGATTCACTCCTACTGGTCCACAAATCTTGTTGATACCCACATAGCCATATAAATGCAACAGTTAATCAAAAGCCACTTCATAAAGAAAATAAAAGAAGAAAAAAAAAAGAGGAAAGAAAGAAGAAGAAGAAAAGAAAAAACAATGAAAAACATCAGGTAGTAGGAAAATGGATCTATGGCTTTGAAAGTCATAGTTATCCTGAAAATTGCTATGATCAGAGGAGGCTGAGTATTGTTCATGCCATTGCTGTCTCTTAACATTAGAAGAGTTCTCAGGAACAACACACAAAGCAGCAAAGACAGAAGAATTCAAAGATGGCAACCTTTGTTTAGCATGGAACTAAAATTGCTTTAAGTATTTTTCAGACGCTGAAAAAATGGCAACACCGTAGAAAAGACGATAATACTGAAAAACAGGTAGTGTGCTCTTGAAGAGTATTGACACATGATTTGCCTCTATGACAGCAGTTAGTCATCCAGCGTACGTAGCTAGCACACCACTCCAGCACAGGACTGTATGGGAACTGCTCATCACAGTGCGTTGGGATTATTTAGTCCTGTGAACTTGATGCATAACTGAAGTTTATCCAACCTACTGAAAACTTTTGGCTATGAGAAAAATAGTAAAGGACCATTTTTGGTGAGTGAATTGGGACTTCTGGTGGGTTGACCCTGGCTCAACACCAGGTGCCCACCAAAGCCGCTCTATCACTCCCGTCCTCAGCTGGACAGGGGACAGAAATATAATGAAAGGCTTGTGGGCCAGGACAGGGACAGAGAAAGATCACTCAGCAACTACTGTCACAGGCAAAACAGCGTTGACTTGGGGAAATTAGTTTAATTTATTACCAATCAAATCAGAGTAGGATAATGAGAAATAAACCCAAATCTTTAACTTTATTCCCGAATTCCCTACCTCTACCCCCGCCCCCAAGCGGCGCAGGTGGACAGGGAATGAGGGTTGCAATCAGTTCACCACACTTTGTCTCTGCTGCTCCTTTCTCCTCAGGGGAGGACTCCTCACACTCTTCCCCTGCTCCAGGGTCAGGTCCCACAGGAGACAGTCCTCCATCAAGTTCTCCAACGTGAGTCCTTCCCACAGCCTACAGTTCTTCACAAACTGCTCCAGCGTGTGTCCCTTCTATGGGGTGTAGTCCTTCAGGAGCAGACTGCTCCAGCAGGGTCACAAGTCCTGCCAGCAAACCTGCTCCACTGTGGGCTCCTCTTTCCATGGGTCCACAGGTCCAGCCAGGAGCCTGCTCCAGTGCAAGCTTCCCACAGGATCACAGCCTCCTTTGGGCATCCACCTGCTCCAGCACGGGGTCCTCCACCGGCTGCAGGTGGAAATATGCTCCACCATTAACCTCCACGGGCTGCAGGGGAACAGCCTGCCTCATCATGGTCTTCCCCATGGTGCTGCTGGGGAATCTGCTCTGGCGCCTGGAGCACCTCCTCCCCCTCCTTCTTCATTGACCTTGGTGTCTGCAGAGTCCTTCCTCTCACATATTCTCACTCCTGGCTACAGTTGCTGTTATACAGCAACTTTTCCTCCTTCTTAAATAAGTTATCCCAGGGGCGCTACCACCAACGCTGATGGGCTTAGCCTTGACCAGCAGTGGGTACGTCTTGGAGGTGTCTGGCTTTGGCTCTATGGGACATAGGGGTAACTTCTAGCATCTTCTCACAGAAATCAACCCTGTAGCCCCCTGGATTCCAAAACCTTGACATACAAATTCAACAGAGGGCTACAGGGAAGAAATCATCAAATTACTGAAAATTCCTGTCCCACAAGTACCTAAAAGAACAAAAAAGTAATTTTTCTTGTGGTTTTTCAGCAGTTCTCCCTCTGGGACAAAGTGGAAATGGCAAAAAGGAGAAATGCAGAAATTAAGAAAAATGAATTATGGATTGTGTCCAAGAGAATCCAATAACAGTTTTTCTGCTGATTACACTAAACATTGGATCAGGCAGTTTTGGTACTGTAGTCTTCAGAACATTTGATATTTCACAGTGATCTGACTAGATAGATATCCAATTCCGTTTTTTATCCACTTGCCATCAAGCTGACAGGCATTTTATGCTAGTGATGGAATACAAAAGTCCTGTGGCACAATGGCCTTCCCAAACAAGAAGTGTCATGCAAAGATTATTTGATTTTCTAGTTGCAGTCTTAAAAACGAAAAAAAAAAAAACCAAACCACTAAAGCTTTTGAGATGGAGACTATATGGTAACAGTACTCTATGGAAAAACAGAATAATGAAAATATTTGACACTTGCATGATTTTTACCCTATGGCACTCTAACAGCGTAGGCTTGTACTTACCAAAATTTCCACCAAAGTGGAAACCAGTTCTGGTCCATGGATAACCCTTGTCCACAGAGGGCCACCGGCACAGATGTCTGTGCTCTTCTCTGTAGTATCGTTAGGCACAAAGCAAGGCTTGCAAGAACTGACCAAAGCTCCTGCTAATCTCATTAGCTGTAGAGCACAGCCTTTTCATCGTGCTGTTCTCCAACAAATGAAAGATAAGGGATTTGTTCAATTCCAGCTCTAATGTTTACAAAAGTATGATCCAACCAAAATCCATCCTTGTGGGTCTTCAGGATAGGTTTTTTTTTTCCCCGTATAGCTGAACCTATCTTTCAGCATCTTCTCTTCCAAACACCCAAAGAGACCCTAATGCAGCTGGTTCCCCTGTCATCTTGCAACAGCAAGAAAGTGGTTATGTTTTTTCAGTCACCAGACAAATAAACTTGTACACTGTACTTGAAAACAGTTTTTCCTTTTTTTTTTTTTTTAACCCAGATTTGCCATTTCTATTTGTTCAGGGAGGCATTTATATTCCTCCTGCAGATACACTCTAGAAATGTTCTGCAACATTAAGCATTCACAGACAAACCTTGCTTCAGGAAAGCTTTCGTGTCAACAGATAATGAAGTACCAGCACCGGCACTGAAGGTATGAAGATGCTGTTATCTAAGCTTGTTCCACAGCACAATCTGAGTTCATATTCACCTCACATACATGCTGTTTCAAAAGAAGCCTGCTCAAGCAGAGTAACCAGAGGATGAAAGCAGAAGCTCTTACACTCTTTCAGCCTGGAGCCAGCTGTGCCAATGCACCCTGGGCGCAACCTCAGTACAGACATGGCCATCCTGGCTGAGTCCATCATTCCCACATCACATCAGCCTTTGCAAGCAGCATCACATATTCAATAGAGGGCAGAGAAGTGGACTGGGATCTTTCCTACGAGGGCTCAGTTTAGAGCGAAGCAAGTCAGCGTAGGAGCTGTAGGGAGCAGAGCCATTGGCCTCTTGTTGCTGCTATGATGACACATGCAGCTCAGGTCAAAGAGCATAGTCCCAATGACAGTGAGTAGCAGATGTAGACTTAGCAAGGGACCCATTTGCATTATGAAATACTTTAGTGTGTTTATTCTCTGGTAAGTTATAGTAATAGCTGATGCTCTTATAAATGTGTGAGTTTGAGATGTTACAAATCAGATAAAGAACATACTTCTCAGCCCTATCTGTTTCTTTTCTTAGATCTATTTCATAAAGCTTGGTTCTATAATACAACTGCCTTGATCAGTGCTAGAGCATGTGGGAAAATATAACTCAATTTCATGCAGAGAATCAGGATCAAGACATAATCTGGCAGGTCTCTGGTCATTTTGAATCCTTCCTATATAAAATCACCCTCCTACTGTAGATGGAAATCTTGGGGGCAAGAGACAGTTGCTTCTGTCATGTTCTTAGGTGTGAAAATCAGTAGGGGAATGTGAAAGGCTTAGAACATACCATCCCAGAGCAGTAAGTCTCAACTTGCAAAGGAGACTCTAGTTAGGCAATGACAAATTCCTTTCTCTCATTAGAGGCAAGCTCCTCAGCATCAGGAGCCTTTCCTGGAATGTGTATTCAAACTCCAAGGTCATTCTCACAACAGAAAAAAGAGATCTTGATGGTCTAAAGCAAATGTCTGTGAAGCAACTTTCTCAGACCCCACAAGCCACGTGAGAAGGAATGAGCAGCAGTCTGTCTAGAGACCTTGCGAAGCTGTGAGCTGTGTTCCTGCAGTTCATGGAGAGGTCAGCTCCTGGGACAAAGCACAGAGAGGCAGATAAGAAATCACCCACCTCAGCTGCCATTTCAAAATCGGTATCAGTGCAAAACAGTGTTTTCCACAAAACAGGCCAAAAAGAAGGGAGGAACTTTTGTGGCCCTTTCTAGTGGTAAAGATGCATTGGGTGACAGCAGAAAGTGAGGAAGCAGATGCAGTTCCCGGGCTTTGGGGTACAGCATCTTCCAGCAGTCTCTAAAGGACAGCAAGATAAACACGACAAATGAGAAAAAATACAGAAGGGGTAAAAATAAACATTTTGAATCACCCAGCCTTGTCACCCATGAGTGATAGGAATATGGAAACTCAAAGAATAACACTAAAAATGACTTTCATCAATCTGTCTGTCCCTCCACATCCAGAGACAATGAGCAACTCAGAGCCACCAAGTACAACTATGACAAAAAGCAGGGGAACATATAGGAGGGAGGATTAATCTTGCCCTTGAAGTAGAACATCATTGCCACAGAAAAAAATGGAAGTAATCAAGGATTCATAGGAAACATTGTTGAAGAGACTCTTGGAACCTTAAACTAGTT
This sequence comes from Scopus umbretta, assembly GCA_013400535.1. Lineage (NCBI taxonomy): Eukaryota > Metazoa > Chordata > Aves > Pelecaniformes > Scopidae > Scopus > Scopus umbretta. The sequence continues at coordinate 14,797 of VZTL01012910.1, forward strand.
TTATCCTCAAGGCCAAGGAATACAATTCAGCTGAATTTAAGAAAATTCTTTTCTTACCTGTATGTAAGTGCCTATTTAATTGCCTATTACAAAAGTCTTACACTTGCTTCTAACACCAGCAGGTTTTGCTTTCCATTGTCAATGGCTGCACATCACTCCAGATGATCTGAACATTTCACGGCTAATCTAAGTTCTGAAATGTTCCCATCGTCTCCTGGGTGGTCATAAAGTGAAAATCCCAAATCTCCCAACTTCCATATTAGCAGATCCCTTTTTACTGAGTGAAGCATTTTGCTGCTGAAAACAAAAAAACACATTAAATATACGTAAAAGCAGAAAATGGAAACCTAAACAGGTGCATGTTCATTTATATAGTGTTACCTTATTTCAGTCAGCACTAGCTGACAGCAATGCCCTTTAAAATCAATCTATTGGATTGTTGTGTGAAGTTGCGTGTGGAGGTTTTTCTCCAAAATACTTCTTCATAAAAATATCTTGAAGGACAGTTGAGTTACAGAAGTGTGTATTTGTGTGTACGTGTGTCTGTACACGTGATTTCAGACTGAAGGAAGGGGGGAACGCTCTATCACACGAGGGAATTTCTGTGTCCCAGATTATTGCAAAAGGGGTGAAAAATGATAAAAATTAGTACGATGCCTGGTCCTATTTCTCAATTCCTCGTGGAGCCTGGAGGCACAAACTATTCAGCAGCTGGGCTGGGAAGGAAAATTCCCCCTTCGTGAAACATTATAGCACAGTTGAGCACATTTACTGTTGCACAAAACTTTTCATGGCATCAGCTATTTTCTTTTGGGAAAGACAAAATACTTGAAAGCACAGCCCTGTTCTGCTGCTGCAATTTTCTAAAGAAATTTCCTCTATTGCCCAAAAGAATAGCCAGTCATGAATATGCATGTGTATGCAGGCACTAGGCAAACCAGGAGAAAGGAATGCCTTTCCCAGGGAGCCTGCCTGCAGGATGTCCTGCAGAGGCTGGCCACTTCCAGTGCCCATCAGTTTAGTCTCCTGCTGAGTCTCGGCACAAACTAACGGTCTGTCAGAGGTGATCTGAACAAATGTATCTAAGCACAGTGCAGGAGTGCATCCCTAAAGAATCTGTTTTAACACTGTTTTAAATTTCTTCTTACCCTCTGTCAGGAAAATCACAGTGCGACAGCTGGATAAAAAGAGACAAAATGCAGGAAGCTTTTTTGTGTTTTAATATCTGGAGACCAGAAGTGAGGGCTGGTTATTTCGATCGCTGTCCTTTCTTTATCACATGGGCTTTTTTGTTATCTATGTGGGATGTGGTGAAGAAATACATTTATTTGTGTTTCACCTTTCCTTATCTTGAGTTCAGCATGATTTCAGAGTTGCTGGATAACACGAAGGCAGTCCTCTTCCGAGCTTGTATTGACTATTAGCAAGAGGACTGTAAATGCACCAGCTCCTTGCATGTTCTCTGGAATCAAAAGAATAATCAAGAGCATTACACGAGTCAGGAAAAAGCAGGTATCATGGGAGTCAGAAGAGGAAGAAGCACCTTTCCAAGATGATGTTAACTCTGGGGGCTCTCTAGTATGCACCATCTTAGGAAGCATGCCTGAATATTGGGGACCGACAGGACGTTTGTCATGCTCTTCCTCATCTTAAGGGGGCTTGGGTTGGGAGTCACTACTTTATAGGATTTGTGTTTCTACCACAGTATGATCCCAGCTCAAAAACATTGATTTGTGAAGCCACAACATATCATCCTGAAGTGGGAGTTGTTTATAAGTTTTAGGATGGTGAACTGGTGAGAAGGAGAGATTTTCGACAATTTTTTTACACAGCATCTGATTTTGGTTGCACAGCTCAAGACATTAGTTTCTAGAATGCCAATAAAAGTTGCAGGTACTCATAATTTCTGGAAACTAAGTCCCAATATGTCCCATCTGTTCTCTCAAATTTTAGAAGCTGTTTTTGAGCCTACATTTTTAGAACTGCTCCTTGAACTGGCCTCCATTTTCTACCATCAACATCTTAACCCTTGTTCTGTCTTATCAACAAAGTTGTTTGTGTAGAAATAAACTCCAGAGGCCATGTTCTGAGATTTCTAGCCCTAAAGTGAGCCAATCCATTGACATCAGTTGGTCAAAGGAAATTTTATCTGTATCTGCACATGAACAAGACAACAGATACCTCTTCCCTAGCCTATAGAATTTACAAGATGTGGGGTGGGACATTACAAGACTGTCCAGTTCTGATTTTTTATATTCAGCATATTTTTCTCTCAAAGTGGGATCCACACAATTAGATAAAGTGCAGTCATAATCCTCCCAGGAATAAATAAACCTGAGATACCAGGAAAAGAGTTAATCTTATTTTCTTCAGAAGGAATGCTTCAAGATACTAACTGATAGATATCTTCCTGTCTGAAAACAACTGTCATCTCCATTACCAGCATCTGCGTGGGCAGAGTAAAGTATTGGAAAAGTCAGAAGGTTAAAAACACAGCACAAAAGAGAACTTAGCCTGCTTGACAAGTTGGGCAAGTGACCACCTATAAAATTTTGTCTACCCTTGAGAAAAGACAGCTCTACCTAGAAAAGAACTCTTTTTGTGAGCACAAGGATCACACCCCCAGGTTGCCTTTCCATCTCACAATGGTATTAGGAGTTAACCAGTGTCATACTTTTTTTTTGCTAGGTATAATATTGTAATTTAGTGGAATAAGAGTTCGAAGTCATAGTGCTTGACTCCTCACATGTGCGACTTTCAGTATGCCAACAATTCAGTTCCCACTTAGTCTTGAAAGGTATTTGGTATAATACACTGAAATGGTTAGACAGTTACTCTGGGCCTTGGAAGATGTTTAGGCTGTTGAATTAACTTGGCTTTCAGCAGTGTAGATCTGCTGAAGATGCATAATTTTTTGATAGTGTGCAAGGAAGAGAATGAAGACATCAGTCTCAAGGCCAAGATCTACCAATTCAAACTCTTTGTTCAAGAGGTGTCTTTTTTGGTTTTGTATTTTTTGTACTCCTGCAAAGAACATTATAGCTACAGTTACTAGTGAGATCTCAGAGCTTACCAGATCAATTTCCAATAGCCTGTCATGACTGAATGCAAGTGAGACCCCGTCCTTTGACAGTCTGGTTTTGAGTTGAATGCTGACCCAGTACTTGAATTTAGACTACATTTTTGAAACATCTAACCTCCAGCCACAGTATCCTTAATGATGATCTTCCTCAGCAATATTTTTGACACTATTATTTACACCGTGTTGTAAAACTAATGTGTAAAAAATACTGAAAAAAATTTGGCATTTCTTCAAAAAAAGCAGCTTTAGAGATGCTAAAAGCAGGCTTCATCAGAGTAGATGTGAGTGTTTACGGTGTAAACATCTACATCCTATGTTCATTGCCTAAGCAGCTTTTATTCAGTGGTGAGTTACTCGGTGTAAGTTATGGTATTCTTTCATAGTAAAATTCACTCTCACATCTGGCCCAGTGAATCACATCCTAAATGCAATTGACTTTATTGGCTAGATCTCCACTGATTTTCAGAGGAGCTTAGACACCTCACCTACACACATTATGCATTGTAGACACCTAAAATTAGCAGATATAAATCCCACCTTAGAATCTCTCCTTCATTAAAACACCAAAGAAAGGACAGTTTCTAGAAAAATCTTTTGCTATACTCAAGGGCAATGCTTGTCATTTGGACTCTTGTTATTAAAAGCTAAATTTCCATCATTCCTTGCACTCCAGTACACTTAACTCGGTCCCAACACCATTGTATCCCCCCATACTTTTCTCTCTCCTCCTCTACACGTTGTTGGCTGCAGCTTTAAGAAGAAAGCTGGTCCTTCCTCAAAGAGATATTTTTTCAGTACTACAAATTCAGCTGGGATTAACCTAAGTTCTTTGGAGTTTTTCAGAGATGCTCATGCAATTGCTGGTTCTCTTTGTTCTTTTCCCTTTTTAAAGAAGTTGGTACTGCTTTATCTCACATACCCACAAGAAGGGAAGCCAGGGAAAAAGCTCCCAAACACTGTGATGAGTTCTCCCCTTCAAAGAACACTAACGTCAACATGACACTTTCATCCTCATAGCGAGCCAGAAATGTTTCAGGAATATCTTTTCATTCAAATATTATAGAACTTAAAGAGAAGATCCACACCAGGTGACATAATTTAGAGGTTGTACAACTCAATTCCGTAATGAAACACACTGCTCCCCTTATGCTTAGCTGCACCAGGTTTTGCTCTCAGAGCACAGTCAAATGACCTTTCACCCAGGTATAGATCTGGGATAACCCTGCCAAACTCAACAGAATTAAAAGGCTATGAAATAGAGTAAATCAGCCCCAGCAACTAATTTAATTTTAGCAGAGCTACTCCAAGTTCCCAGCAGTCTGACTAATTGCTTGGCCTTGTTCCACTTTCCCTAAAGACTGAAGCATCCCTTTTTTTTCTATCAAATATTAACAGGAGCCTCTGTATCACTTATCAGCAAATGCTTAGCAAACTGAGCATCCTTCAGCAGTTCCTCTGCAGCCCAACCCCAACTGCAGCACTAGGCTTTGTCTCTGTCCTAACCCTAATCCTAACTCAAGGATTTGACTGAATCCGAGTCCAAGACCCTCAGCCATGCCCCAGATGGAAAAGTTTTCATGGGCAATTTCTCTGTGCAGCTTAGCCCTTCCTTTGGCAGCCCCACTCCAACTGAAGCTGATTTTTTTTCAGGAAGAAACTAAAAGGCGTAAGGTGAGCAAAACAATAGAAACAGAAAAATGCACCCAAGAGTAAGCTGACCAAAGTAAAACACAGACAAATAGCAGCAAATGTGAGTAGTAGCTGAGAAGGGTAACTCTAAGGATAACAGCAGTAAGGCAGTGTCCTAACAGCTGTACTCCATCTGCTCCCATATTTTTCAGCCTATTTAACTTTTAATAGGTGGCATTCCCTGTCATACCCTTCAAAACACACAAGTTTATTGCTGTTTGCACAGTGTGGCTTCCATCCCCAAAGGCTATATGCCTGACAGGGGAAGAAATGTTATGTAAATAAGGTTTTCCCTATGTTCCCCTTCTGCAGGCAGGCAGCTGAACGTCTTCCATCCTGAAACCTGACAGTTAGAAAAACTTGCCAGCCTCACTGACGGGATTTGGGGACAACACGGTAGCAATCTAGTTCGGGACACTGAAGACACAAGTATGACTGCAAAATCATTTGAGTTGTGGTTGGACAGTTCAGGTTCTGCATAGGTTGGGTACAAATCCTAGACTCATGGCAGGGAAGGAAGATTTTAAAGTGATTTGGTGCCCTCTAATGGCAAGGATGCTTCTTACCAAAATGTTCTGATGAACACACTTTAACCCCCAAACGGTCACCATCATTACTAAGAAGCTCAGTTCAACTGGCACAGTCTTATTTTCAAGCATTAGTTTAGTTGGCTCACTTGACTGATAGGACCTCTCTCCCAATAGCTAATTTATATTTCCATTTATCATCTGGGCTTTGTAGAGGCTGACGCATCTCGTGAATTCAAATAATTGAGACCCTACTGAGCTTTATGTGCACTGTGAGGACACGGCTACCCTGCCAGCTCTCACGCCAGTAATGATGTCTGTTTGCCCTGTCTGAGCTGCATCCTGTGGTACCAGAAAAGTCTGCTGATGCCATGGTGGGAACACGCATGTTTCATCTGCAGAGACCTAAATAAGCACTGGGTAGTACAGAACCTGTGCATGCCTCTTGTGCAGATGAATTTGATGAACTACAGGATATATTTCTTAAAGATTCAGAATTTAGATGAGTAAAGTGAGCAGTTCAGAGTTTCCTGTAATCACTCAACCATTCAGTTTCTGGAGTCAGATCATGAGTGTTAGTCTCAAAGAGGCACATCAGCTGCCCACTGATCAGGCCAGATTCCCTGGGAAAAAAATGGAAAATTAGAGAGAAATAGAGCTATTTATGTAACTTTAGGTTTTTCCTTCTGCTGCTGCTCTTCCACCCCAAGCTGGTGGTGTTGTCTCCAACAGTTCTCTAACCATCAGGGTATACTGTGAGCTTTTTATAAGGTATATGCACAAGGAGCAATGCAGATAGCTGCAAGTTTCCATGCATCTTCTGTGCCCTGGTTGAACAGAAACTAGCTGCAAACAAGGATGCCTTTTGTCCACATGGTGTTGTGTTAAAATTAATAAGCCCTGGAAGAGCTGTGGGAGAATCATAAGATGCTGAGTGGCTCGGTGATAACATAACAGATGTAATTCAGCTTAGATAAATCCAAAGCAATGAACATAAATAAAACCAAACATAACTCTATCTAGATGCAATGATAGCCTCTAAATCAGATTTTACCACTCAGAAAAGTGATCTTGTAGTGATTGTTCATGCAGTGACTCTGGAAAAGACAAATTGAATCACTGAACAAAGAGTAGATTAAACAAAACAACATTATGACATTATGTTCAAATTCTTTGGTGTGTTTAGAGCTGTCTGTGTCTCTGGTAATCACAGCTCAACAACTGACAGTAGAACCAGAAGAGCATGGAGACAGGCATGACAGAGATGATCAACAGCATAGAATAGTTTCCATACAAGAAACAATCAAAAATTCAAAGATGCATAAAATCATGGAAGATGTTGAGAGAGATTATATGCTGGTTTCCATAGCACAAGAACTAGGGGCACCAAATGCTTTTATGTCACAGGTTTAAAACCAAAAAGTGATCCATTTTCTCACACTCCACACCCTCCACTAAATGTTGACATCAATTGCCACAGCATTTTTTGGGTTAAAGGTGAGCTGGACCTGTGTCTGAAGGACAGATCCATCAAGATCTATGAAGCATGATAGACCTTGAGTTCAGGGATTTCCTATCACCCATGGCTGGAAGCTGAGAGGAGGAAGGGAGGAGTTGTTCATGGAGGCAAGGAAAAGGAAAGGTTGCCAGAAATTTTATTTAGAGACCTACAGCTCTGCAGATCTTCCAGATCTTCCAATATTATCTGCCTTAGCACTGCTGAATGTGAGAAAAAGAGCATGTGAGAGAGTGACCTGTGGCTGAAGCAATAATGAAGGTAGGTCTTTCCTGTGGCTTAATCAGATATTTAACTTTATTTCCCTGAAAATCCTGAGACAGAGGAAAAGAAAATGCACATGTGGTATTTATTTTGGCAGTTACCAATAATATAAAAGCTTGGCACTGCTCAAAATGCTCTATGTTGAAGCCCTTTCCTAAAATATTCAATCATTAACGTAGTTGAAAGCTGGGAGATGTCAGTTCTTCTCATCTGGCATCCAAATACTGCTTTTTCTTCCCAGTTGTCTTTGAATTTTGTCTAGTGACTTCTTTTCAGCTTTGTCTGTCTCCCAAAAAGATAATCAGTTTGGATTTGAGAGTATCAAGATTTGGCAGATCTACTGGTCTCTTCAGTTCATTCCAGTGGCAAATCTCCTTCATTATTAAAGCACTTGTCTAATTATCATTTGAATTAATCTTGTTTTTCATTCAGCCATGAGTTCTTGCTATGCCTTTTTCTACAAAAGAGACTTCTCAACCTGGTCGTTCTCTCCCCTAAGAGTTGATTACACACTCTAACCATGTTGCTGTGATGCTATGTAGTACATGTGCAAAGACACAGACAGAAAGCCCTATGAAGTGTAACATCGCTCCCTTCCTCTTGCCTCTGTATCAGTTAATTTGTTCCCCTGACTGAGCCCTTTAGAAAGATGCTCTTCCAGGACTCTCAATCTCTTTTTGGATAAACTAAGTAAATAGGGCTCTTCAAGTCTGTCCAGAAAAGCATCATTCTTCAGCCTTTGAATAGCATTTATGATTCCTTACTACTTTGTCTCACTTAACATTCTTTTTAAAACCCTGACAACTGAAATGAATGCAGCATCCCTGTAGCATCACAAAAGGTGCCAGAGGCAAAATGCCTCTGCTCCTACTCTAGTATTTTTATACCAGACTATTGCATCAGGACTTCATGCCTGATTTCTTGCCCAATGCCCCCTCCTTCTTCACCATTTTTTCCAGAGTGCCTGTTGTGGAGGATATGGTCCCTGTTTGGTAACTCTGACCCAAACACTCTGGTGCTAAATGTCATGACTCCTGTGAAAACCAATTACTGCACAGTAGGTTCATGAGATCCATAACTTCCCAAAAATTCAATATACAGGCCAGAAAGTATCACAGAGAAGAGATTAATTTTGGGTAGTCTGAGTCTTGATGAAGTTCCATGGGATTTACACTTAACCTCTGACTCAGCTGAAGGCTGTGGAGGGACCATACACTGGAGAGCTGCCCGGCAGAAAAGGACCTGGGGGTGCTGGTTGACAGCCAGCTGAATATGAGCCAGCAGTGTGCCCAGGTGGCCAACAAGGCCAACAGCATCCTGGCTTGTATCAGGAATAGTGTGGCCAGCAGGAGTAGGGAAGTGATGGTGCCCCTGTACTCGGCACTGGTGAGGCCNGCTCTAGTTCCTGTCCTATGTAATTTATACCCCAAATTAATATGTGCTATCTATAGGCACCACAAGTTACAGTTCAGAGAGTCAGAGAGAGAAACCACAATGAAGTTCTTGTTGTCATAAAGAAGCATCTTCCTAAGAAGGTCACTTAGAGGAAAACATGATGGAGGTGCTGTTGCCCTTCAAAGTGCTTTCTGTCCATGGCTAAGCACTTTTATTACATTGTACCACTGCTGCAGAGAGAAAGAGATCTTAAGGTATCAGAACAGAGAACAAAACTTCATTATGGCTCCACACCCTCAGACATGTGAAAACCAAGTGCTTCAGCACCTTCCAGGATTAGGCTGATAAAGTTGAGAAGAAAATACCTTCTGGAGCAATGAAGTATTAAAAGACCAGATAAATAATTGAGACAGAGGCACTTCTTCGTGTAGTTGAATATATTCCTGGAGCATGGTTACTTATCTCCTCTTCGTTGATATACACTCGCACAAGTGGTTAGTATTTCAGGAGTTTAAAAATCCCTGCGTGGCTTTAGTGCATAATAGCTTGTCAGAATGCTTTTCCTTCAGGGTCTCTGCTTAGAGGCTCTTACACAATGTATAGTCTAAAATACAGCAACAGCTGCCTTCGTCTGCTTTGCAGCCACATCTGGATCCATCACATACAAATGCCTTACCAAAATATTTTACCAGGACTCACATTTGGGGGTTCATTCTAAATCCTGCATTGATTTTGGCTTCTTTGGTAGAGTTAATTTTCTTCACAGCAGCTAGTGTGGGGCTATGTTTTGGATTTGTGCTGAAAACAGTGTTGATAATACTGGGATATTTTCATTATTGCTGAGCAGTGCTTACACAGAGTCAAGGCCTTTTCTGCTCCTCACCCCACCCCACCAGCGAGCAGGCTGGGGATGCACAAGGAGTTGGGAGGGGACACAGCTGGGACAGGTGACCCCCACCGACCAAAGGGCTATCCCATACCATATGGCGTCATGCTCAGCATATCAAGCTGGGGGAAGAAGAAGAAAGGGGGCACATTTGGGGTGATGGCGTTTGTCTTCCCAAATAACCATTACACATGATGCAGTCTTGCTTTCCTGGAGATGGTTGAAGTCGTGAAGTAGTGCCAATGGGAAGCAGTGAATTACTTCCTTGTTTTGCTTTGCTTGTGTGTACATTTTGCTTTACTTATTAAACTGTCTTTATCTCAACGCACAAGTTTTCTCACTTTTACTCATTACCAGAGCAGTCCCTCAAAGACCAGAGGAGTTTGGTCCCTCTGCAGTTACTAAGCATGAGAAAGAACTGGCAGAAATGACTGTTGCAGAAAGTTACTGTAAAGACTGTTTCCTTTCCGGAAATCCTACAGATCTGAATAAGGATGAAACCAGTAATTTGGCAAAAGCAGAATAAGGAGTCAGATCCCTGCCATTATGCAAACAAAAAGAAACAGAGTGCTCAGCCTTCTGTGCAGTGACCCCCATGTTGTTTCAGAAAAAGATGTTTTAAGGTGCTGCTTTGCACCCAGTCCTAATGAAAGGGGCAACATCCCAGAACTCTCCTAAATACCACAATGAAGCCCCTCTCCCACAAAAAACTTCCTCAAAATGAATTAGAAACTCTACAGGAAAGCCAGAACTTTTTCTAAAGTACTAAAAAATATATTAAAGAATGCTTTCCAAAGAACATAATTTCTGCAAAAAGGACAATCTCTTTACACCACTCTCAGTATGTGTCATGTCTCAGCCATATCAGAACCTACAACAGGCACATCCAAACAGGTTAAAATGCTGAGGTACTGCTTCATCTCAGGGTGCCTGAGTGCCTCCTTCTGTGCCTGGCTTTACTTCAGACCTGGAACAAGAGCTTGGACAAAGCACAGATTTTCTGTGGCAGTGTTTACAGACACCTCTATTACGTGCTCACGTTATAGCAGTGTTGGTGGCTAAGTGCTGTAGGATCTTCTGTTACCATAATAACTATGTATCTCCCAAGTTTTGAAACATCGGCTCAAGTTGCTCCCAATTATTCAATGGCATTTTATTTTCCTGGAAATGACCACATGGTGGTGGTGTATCACCATGAGTTCAATGTTCAGGTCTGGCTCCCAGGAATGGAATACTTGGTTAAAGGAGCTGGAAATTTACAGCACAGCACATTTACAAGGATGCTTGTAGACTGAGCCCTCTAAGCCCACTTTACCTCAGAATTTATACTCATTGTTTAACTGCTTTGCTTACGGGGTTGTGGCTTTTCAGTCAAAAATATCTTAGAGTTTTTTCTAACAACAGATGTATCTCTCAGCAGGTACACCCAAATGCAGCAGTATTTGGAGTTACACACAGAGAATTTAATTTATTTGTCCATCTGATTCATCTTCCAACCTGTTTTTTTTTAAACACTCTTTCAATACTCCATCCACTTTCCAGAAAAAAAAAAAAANNNNCCCGCACTTTACAGAAAAAAAAAAAAAAAAAAAAATCACTTCTGAGAACTCCTTTAGAGTCAAGCAATGCTGAATGCTCATTCTTCCAAATTTTTTCTGAAAACTGTTCCCTCTATAAAGCTTTTCAGTCATGCTTCACCAAAGACAGGTGCTAAAAAGAGTATGTACTGCATTGTCATTGTCAGCTTTTCAGCCCATTCACAATATAGGCCTTAAATTAGCTACTATATGTCCTTGACAGAATGTAGACAGTGACAGTGTGATCTGATACTCAGTGTAGTCAATGGGAGCCTTTCAGTTTTCCCTCGTTTGGCCCTGAATCAAGTTCAAAGTTGTCTGGTTCAGGAACCAGATCTTCTGTGTTCGTACAAAGATGATTATTCTCTAATATGGATGTAGGTTACAAAAAAATCCATTAGGACTTTGTGCACAAAAGAAGCTATATGTAACAAAGACAGCATGTCTCAAACTAACAGAGATATTAGCTCCAGTTTAATTGGTTTGAAACAAGGGCAGATCATCAACAGGGACAGGAGAACTGGTTTGGACTTAATGAGAAATGCATCATTTCCCACTCACAAACTCACTGCAAACTCAGGCTGAACTTCTAGAGCGAAAATTATTTTAATGATCTTTTTCCTTACATTGTCATGAGCCTTTCTACTTTTATGTTTTGTCAAGGATCAGAGAAATACACACCACCACAGAAAGAGGGCCCTTTTTGCAAACGGAGTGATTACATGCAGAAAATATAAGAAATGCCATGAAATATTGTATTCCTGGGTATTTTCTAAACCAAATGCACACAAGCTCTGACAGTTCAGATAGGCCACTCTAATAACTGGAAAATCCTTCTGTGCTTTAGAAGTATAGTGTGTTTTGTATCACAACACTCTTTTGGTGTAGGAAAGTTTCAGTATGCCTCCTTAAAATTTTTGGAATTGGAGAAAATATTAATCCATATCCATCTATTTCAAATACTTGTTAGATACTTCAAGTCCCCAGCAAGAACTGAAATTCCGCATATATTTGCCTTTTTTTGCTGCTGAACATTTGTGGATCCACCCAAGTCTTCATAATACAAAGGAGATAGATGTCTACTTCCTCTGACTGTCCTGACTTTAGAACCAGCTCCACTAGTGTTTTCAGAAAACACTTACTGGATCAGGCCTCTCTGGGAGGCTGACATGCAGGACATTCTGTCCTGCAGCTGAAATTTGATGAGTTAGAGCTCTTACAGAGCTCTTACAGAGATGTGGGATCTTCAGGTTTGCTCTGTTTGCTTTAGAGTAGGTCTTGAATAAAAATCTTCTACTTCCCAGAGCAGATTTTCGATCTGGCCAATACAGCATTTTGAGGTCTTCCCTGTTGAAATGGTTTCTTGCATAAATTAGCTAAATATCCAGAAAAAAAAAAGTTGAAAATATCTCTAGAGCCTGTGGTTAATGTTCTCAGCTGAGAAAGAAAATACGAAACTTAGGCCTGTACTTCCACAAAGTCCATGGCAACTGAAGCAAGTGGGTTATTGGTATGGCTGGAAAGGAGGTATCACTTTGAAAACAGCAGTAGGTCCCTTATTCAGGTCTATCGAGGCTTCTAGAAGCTGGATGACGCAAAACAGGTCAATTGTCCCTCGGTCCCTCAGCTTAGATGGAAATGTAATTTACAAAGTAGAATACAGCAGAAATGAGACTAGTCATACCTGTGTCTAAATTTTCTTGTCCTCATTTTCTGAAAGCTTATGGCCTTTCTAGTCTTTTGGCATTAAGTTCATCCAGAAGCACTAGCTGTACTTAGAAGGTATGACATGTTCAATCCTGTTTCTGAAGATACTCTGTCTTCTCAGTGTTCTACACTTGACCCTACTCTGGGCATAATGTGACCACTGCAATGTTCAAAAAATAATATACATTTCTTCCGATGCTTTTACTACAGAGTCTAATGAAGTAAACACGGCTATTACCTGCAGCGAATCTTCTCCTGACAGTCCCATAATGCCTCACTGACAATGATTACTTCAGTGACACAGAAATATTCCCTTGGCTTTCCTGGAAATGAGTGATTCTGTCTTGCCCAGAATTCCATAATGAGACAAGTTAAGCTGGGATGAAACACCCACTCTTCTTCTTAGTAGACTTCATAAACACAATTGAGACAGTGTTAACCAAAGGAGAGAGCTCAGAGTGCCTTACCTGCGTAGCACCGACCAGCACGTCCTTTCCTTCTCCACCTTCCCCTGGCACCATGGACAAACCCCCTGTCTTCCAGTAGCATGCCCATCCAGGAAACACATATTGCATCTGCTGCTTCTCCCTGCTTCTTCAACTTGGGTAAACTGAAGCACTCCCTTCTCTATCTCTAAACTTTTCTCGTGCCTCAATTTATCCACTGGTATCTGCCCAAACAAAATCTCTTCAGATGTATTTTGCTTCTTTCACTTATCAATGCCTGTTGCACTTATCGGGGACTGGATACCGAAGGTTCAGTGATCCTTTAACAGTGTGGGTGGAGGGAAGAACTGGAACCAGGCAAAATCTGTGCTTTGATCCTGAATGAGCCAAGGACAATTCACTCCAATCACTTGACCCTTTGTGCCAGAGGCAACCCAGCTGGGAAATTGAGCGAAAAGAACAATTTCACTGCAGATCAAACGCAGCATTTGAGCTGAGCTTTCCTGGGCCAGTGAGTTACAGTGGCTAAAACAGCTCAACTGAGCACAGGATCTGATTAAACCTGGGTAAGGTAGTAGAATTAACAAAATTAGCTCTTCTTTATAAAAATGCTTAGCAGAACCTAGGCTGAGAAATACCGATGGTCAAATCTAATCTTTTCTTTTCAATGCTGGAGCCTGTTTGCTGGCAACCTCCAGAGATCTTAGTTAGAAATATAAATTACTGCTTATCAGTTAGACCTTTTCCTGGACTAACATCACAGCAGCTCCCTCTTTCCTTCTGCCATAGGAAGTATCCCTGACCTGGGAATGCAGACATGCACATGCAGATGAGTATTCATAGGGCCTTTCACGTGGCCAACAGGAGCTTTCCTCTGACCTCTAGACCCAGCATGAGCAGAAAAAAATACAGCATCTAAAAATGACTAGTTGACCCCCAGTGAGCTTTATGCTGTCATGTGGCCCTGAGCATTTTCCTGAAAACTTCAGCATCTCTGTTAAGAAGTAGTGGTAAGCTACTAGTTCTGCTTAGGAGAAATTTCGAGGTGCATCCATATCAGCCTGCTCTGACTGCAAGCCATTTGAGATCTTCTTGGGCTAAACAGTTAACACCCTCTCTCACCCTCTTTCAATATATTCCTCAGCGCTGATAACAATAGGCCTCCATACCACTTGCTTTCCACTAAAGAGACACACAGAACACGGTTCCTCTAACTAAATAGAGGTGTTTCCAGTGTGTTCACTTCATTTAAATTAAAATTAGTTAAAAAGAGTCAAGGACAACTAGATAAAAGTGAATCATTAGTGAATATACATAAATCACAGCCCACATGTTGTGTGGGACTTGCTTGGCCTAACATTCGGTGTCTCTGATACAAGTGTCTGTATCTCAGGTAGTATCTAGTCCGTGGATGGTCAATTGAGATTTAGTCAGTACAGTCAACAGGGATTGTGATGTGATTCATCTAACCAAATGTAGAGCATAGGCATACACAGAGGTGAACAGCATCCTAAACACCACTGAGTCTGCAATGCAACCCCAGGGTGGCTTGCTCAGCTGTAGATACCCCTTTCCAGGCACTGTCAGGATGAATGAGGGCAGAAGCTTGCGGGACTCCAAACTGTACTGAGCTCTGGATTGCCATATTCATTCCTTTATACAGCTGTCAGTCAGGAATGATTGTAGCATGTTTCTAGCCACACAGGCATATTTATTGAACAAAGTTTCAGCAGTGTTGAATAAACCTGTCCTGTGTGACTGCTATAGCATCACTCAGAGGGGAGCCTTCATAGCATCCAAGATGTAATATTTTTAATGACAAGTAGAAATGGACAGCAACTACAGACAGCATCTGTGGACCTTCTCTCTTTTTTCTGATGTGCTAACTTCTTTTCGACACTCTATCACATTAAATGTAGTATCTGGAGGCAAGAGATTGACTTCAGAGCCCTAACACATCCCCAGCTGAGCATCATGTGTTGCTCTGCAGAGTCCCTTATTGCTCCCTGGGTGCTACTGAGTATGGGGGCTGAGCTGAGCAGTCGGTGCTTTCCCTTTAACATCCTGCTAGAAGAACTCCTGCACATCAAGCCATTAGACCGTCTAATAGGAGTAATAAAGCTGATATCAGGTACATTTATTTTAACTATACAATAAGGCACAACGTTAAAACTGCAAAGTGCCAGCCTGGTTTTCAGCAGTACATAATATGTCTTGCATTTTTTAGAGTAACCAGCAAGGCATAAACATGTCAGAGGAACTACCCAGGATGCAGAAATATTCCTTGCAGAGCCACATAAGGAAAGGCAGACACCATTCTTTAAAACCAAGCATGCACAATTAACAAGAAAAATATTGCCAATAAAAAGGGAAAGATGGCCAGTGAGTATAATTAGATGGGATAGTTCAGGGTGTGGGTTTGGCAGGAAAATGACAGCTAGAAGTAACAAAAGCACTTTCAAGAGAACCAGTGTTTGTAGCTGCAGCTTCACAGAACCTTCTTATGTGCAAATGGAGGTTTATAGAGGCCTCTTGGCTGAAGCTCATGGTGAGTGTATGTCAGAGAAGAGTTGACTGGGACCCCAGAATGGTCATAGATTTGGTTTTCTGTGGGAAAGGATCTCTGTTGTTATTTATCTCCAGTGAATAGTCAGACCAGAAGGTGTTTAGATGCTGAGGTTTCGAAACTGTGATGTAAAATCTAGCTTGTCAAAGTTCCTACCAATTCATTGCCTAAATATTTCTGAGGACCTGGACCCAACTGATATGAAAATGGATATAGACAAACAGTAGAGAGAGATTGGGAATACAACA
>VZTL01012917.1:0-22986 GCA_013400535.1 Scopus umbretta
AAGTGCGATCCAAATGGGCCCAGAATTTCACCTGTTCACGCCACCTCAACTCTCCAGCTGGAGAATTATTACCTTTGTCAGCTTCTTGATTACCTCCAGCAGCTCACAATGCGACTTCTCCCCTCCCCAACAATTCCTACGGAGCCACGTGAACTTGAGATTCTGTGATGAACTCAGAAGTTACCCCAACAATGCAAGGAGGAGATTGATCAAAGCTACCATAATATCAAGGAACATAAGCTAATTAACTGAAGAAATGGTGTGTTTGCTGCAAGCCAAAGTGCTTCTCCAAAGTACTCTGAGGGGAGGATTTTTCCCTAGGATAGTGAAGAATCGGTGAGAGGCTGTGACATCTTTACTCCGCTTTGGATGATTCCTTGCTCAAAAGAGCTCACAGTACCGTCTTTCAGGTATTTGGGGAAACTCACAACAAGAGACTGGGGTGTGAGCATCTGGTCTGCAGGAAGTCTGAGGGGAGAAGTGAAGGACTACACAACATCTTACCCACTGCAATGCAGTAAGCTCCCAGAAGCAACACATGTCTGTGGCTCTTACAGTATACACTGGATTTAGTTGTAAGATTAACAGCAATTGTGTATTTATCTCAAATATGTTTGTGTAACACAAAGTACTCAGTGCAAAAAGGCACACTTCAGAAGAGCATAGCTGAAGCAATACAGAAAGCAGCAGTTAGGCAACAGAAGTTTTCTCTATCTCAAAATTTGCTTCATGTCATATAGGAAAGAAGCAAAAGCTTAAACATTTTGAAGGCAAATTGCGGGTGGGAAGGCAAGGAAGGATTATTTTTATTCATTTTTGACTAATCAAAACATTTTTGCAGGAGAACTGGAAAGACTTATTTTGATTTTTACTTCTCCAGTCTGTACCAATATATCTAGAGACAAAACATTCAAATCACAGCCAAAAGAAAATAAACCACCATTTGGGACACATTGACATAGAATGTTGCAACATCAGATTGTTTTTATTTCTCCTCTTCTAAAGTGATATACCAGTGAATCAACACAATCTCACAGAGCATTTCACTGTAGACAGAGCTGCACAGGCTGAGCCTGGACTCCATGCAAGCTTCTCTGATGAAAAGGCAAGTCAAAGGATTCCTGCCTGACTGGACTTTTTTTTCCGCCCCCCTTTTTAAAAAAAAAAAGAATCAGCCAAACATAACAACTTTTTGATGTTCCATCTGGTAAATTTCTCTCCCCAGGAAGCAACATTCTGCACAGAAGAGCTGGAAGATTTACGTATTTAGCATCTGAAACACATGAAAAGAACAACCTTTCTGTTCAATATTATAACTAGCTTCAGTAGAGCTTGGAATAGCTTACACAAAGTGATCAGTGCCTCTTCTGGTGACAATTTTTTTAAAAAACTCTAAGTTTATTCAAAGATACATTTCTAGCCATTATCCCAGCCATGGGACTACTCCTCTAGCAAGACTGTTTTAAACAAATGGCAATAACCCAGCTATGCAAACAATAGCTGAGAACTACCTGCTAGGTTGTACAGGTTGCAGCACATAATCAACTATCTTCCCTCCGCTGAAAACACAGCAGTCATTATATAGCACTCATTTAAGGTATCTGAATTAGAGATATTACACATCAAAGTAATCAAAGGCAGTTTAAGTAATGAAGTTGACACAGAATGGAACATTTCACAAAGAAACATTTCATTTGCATGTAATAGAGCTATTTTAAGTTAATTTTGACATTTCATCATGATAACAACACTTGTTGACATCTACAGCATTTCAGTGACAAGCCTTCTTGCATTGTGATAAATTTATCAGTTTTTCTATACGCAATAAAAATAATTTCATTTCATAACGGAAAAAAAGCCTCAAAATGCTAAACACACAGCTATTCGCACTGCTATATGCAAGATGAATTGGCTGTCTGAGCAAATATGCCATAGGACACAACCTTCAGGAGCCTGAGAAGTTACTAAGAGGAGGCATTTTGAAAATAGCTCTGCATAATTGCACATACAGGGAAACTGTAAATTCAGAGAAATATCACCATCACCTGTCATTTGACACAAACACTTCCTTTGCTCCTTGAGAGTTATCTCAGAAATATTATTATAAGCCATATATGTTCTTTACTGCAGATGCAGAGGCCAAAAAGCCAGAGCCATTGCAGGCCAGCAAACAGGGAAGGGGGAAGGCACCCCAAATCAGCAATCAGCTGTCTTAAGAAACCCAAGGTAGTAAGAACGAGCTCAGGACAGAGAGTAGGAAAGGGGAAACCAGTCTGTGGATCACTGGCACTTCCTCTTGTCCTGGCCACCGCCTCTTTGCTCAGCACAGAGGAAAGGCTGCCAAGCGTCAGTCACGGGACTCAGACCTTCTACCTTTGTATTCAGGGACCATAACAGGATAGGGAATCCAGGAGAAATCTATACTGGAACTCCGGCAGAAAAGGAGTATTTCCAGTCTTTTCCCTTTGGAGTTCCATTCAAAATAGGAAAAGTCTAATGTATGCATATGTAAACATAACCACAGAAAGACAGAGAGATAGCATGACGCTATTTCTTCTGTTAAGTTTTCCAGGAACACACATCCCTTACCTTTCTATGCTACAGACTGAAAGAGTAACTGGTCCAATTAAGCCTTGGGCTGAAACATATCAGCTCCTGAAACACTTTCATTTGTACCAGTTGATGAGAAGCCTTACCAAGGTACAGCCACAGAGATCTCTCTCCTTCCCTCAGAAGTTCCCTTTCCTAATGCTCATTAATTTACATTTTATATGAAGCACTCATCAGTTACAACATCCACTGAGCAGTTTCAAGGTTGAAACAAAATGGTTGTTCTGCAGAACATATGGGAAAATAACATACTGCCTGCACTGCAAAAGAAAGTTACATTCTTGTGCTCATCCGAGTCTTTCAGTTTTACTTTGTCTTAAGGCACCAGTCAATTTAACAATAGTAGAAATCTTAATTTACATGGAGAAAAGTAAATCAATGTGTTGGCAGGTGGATTTGGATGTACATAGATTAAACCATGACCAGGAACAGCTCTCAGATAGGGTGTCTGCTGGCAAAATTGGGTAAGAAGATCTTGTGAATTAACTGGCTTTACTCTGTTCAACTCAAAGCAGTAAATATTTATACCTCCATTTCATCAACTTAATTTGCTAGTGAGGAAAAACATAACTCTCATGGAGTATTTTGTTATTCAAAGTTTCTATGCTGAAGACAGACCCCATTTGTGAGAAAACGCCCAAGTTCCCCAAACACAGCCAGAAGCCCCCATGTTTACAGATCACTTCACGAGCTGCCAAACATGTTAGTGATTTTCTAACGATTTATAATTCCTTCCAGGAGATATTTAGCCATTTAATTGGCATAACAAAAGCAAGCTATCAGTTACCATGCTTATCAAATGTCAGTTCATACTTTGTTGTAATTGATATATAATCAACATGCAATCACATGTTGTTTGATACCAATTAAATGTCCAAATAGTTATTTCAACATTATTACCCTAATAAGATGGTAATTGCGTGCTCAACATTTCAGTAATATTTGAGATAAGACCCTGCAGACCATATATAGCTCCTTTATACTTGCAGAAGCTCAGTATGCTGTTAGACACCAATATTTAATTACTAATAACTGCTTTAATACATCTAAGCAAACCACTTATGAAATTATTGTTATAAATAACAAACAAGATGAGTTTGTTTTAAAAGCTGGTAATTTACGCTTAAGAAAGTGGAACTTGCACGATATATACACAATGATTAGCTTTGACTGACAATTTCCTTCCCAAGTAAGAGAAGGGTCAGTAAGTCATATGCCTGGAAGTAGTTGCAAAAAACTTCTTGTACATAAAAAAAGACAGAAGTTGTGCACATCTACAGCATCTGCTTTCAGTGTAAAAAAAATACAGAAATAAAGGGAAGAAACTTTGTCATGAAGGGAAGAAAAAAAGGTAAGATACAGGGAGTAAAAAGAGGAAAGGTACCTTGCAAATCCCAGCAGTCCTGGCTCCCAACAATACCATTGTATCAAGAAGGAACAATCTGCACAAGCATTGTAAGGGAGCACTTTCTCCCCTACCCTGGACAAAATGCCTTACCTGTAGAGCTATTTACTATTCTTTCCAAATATCTCCCTTTTACCCCCCGCAGTTCTTCAGCATGTACCATTTTGCATCTACCTCAAAATGAAATTAAAATGAAGCTACCGAATGTGATTTTAAATTTTTTTTTTAAACAAACCCCAATAATTCCTTCCTCACCACACAGCCCTACAGCCTTGAATATGAGCCATGAAGAAGAGTCATAAGAACCTGGGACAAACTCTTCAGGCCCAGGTTGCTCCCAGGCTGCCCAGCTCCCCCCCTGATCTGTTACCTGGCTGATATTCAGCTGTGATTAGTATTGGGATAGAAGCAAGGCTAATTATGCATTACAAAAAAGATCTTTTCAGCACAGTGTGATAGTACATCAGGAAAGAAGCCAAGTATTGATCTAATTTAATGGCAAGTCCAATCACACAGTGTAAGAACAGGTCTGTGAATATCTGCATTGAAAATGCCTTAGGTGCGATTGTTGATCCTTGTCCTACATTTAAGTCTAAAATGCAGCCTTTCTGTAAGCCCCTCTCCTCCAGACAGAAAAGCCTGCTTTGTAGGGCATGCTGCATTTTTTGAAAGGGCCTCTTCAGATGCACTGAAGTTTTCCAGGAGGGGAAAGGTTTAGCAACTCGCATCCTTAAAGGAGGCTTCCTGCAGCTTTGAGATACACTGTCCAAACAGCAACCCAGAGTAACCTCTCCTGCTTCATAACTGAAATGGTTTGAAAAAATACACAATCAAAAAGCCCTTAAACTGAAAGGGAAAAGGGAACAAAATCAGAACAGCTTTGGATTAAAAACAAACTCAACATTTTGCCTTGGAAAAAAGTAGAATGGATGCATGTTTACAGAACATATTTTTAGACCTTCTTGCAGGGCTGAGTAATCCTGTATCAGAGGTTTGCTATGAAGAAGAAAACTTAAGGCAAAACTGCTTTCTAAATGATGCATTCCCTCTCTGCTTCATAAAAAAAAATTTAAAAAAATCTGTTTATTCATATCCTTTTGCATTTTGGTCATTAATAGCACCTGGGTAGCTGCAGGATGAATTGCCATTTTAGTAGAGTGCTACAATTCAGATCTTTGAAATAGTCCAACAAGACTATTAGTAGGTGATCAACAGATCCTTTATTTGAAAGACAGGAGGAAAAATAGTTGATTTATCCTCTCCCCAGCTGGCCACCATTTTCCTCAAGCAATCACAAAATTACTGTAGCAATGAAATCAATAGCCACTATTTCTTCTCCAGGCTGGAGATTTGAGAAGGGAACTCTTACAGTCTTTAGGAGACTCTGAAGGAAAGCAGCAAGCACCACTGGCCTCGGCCACCTTGATAAATGACTCCATGAGTGACCTGAAACTGTTAAGCAGTGAGCAGTTCCCCCACCAATCACAACTGACCTGAAGCCATCTAAGGCCTCAAACGATGTTTTCCAGAATGCCAAAGAAAAGAGCATGCAGGAAAAACACTGATGGACAAAATACAACTGTCTCTTTTGGCTTCCAGACATCACATAAATCATAGAATCATTAAGGTTGGAAAAGACCTCTGAGATCATCTAGTCCAACTGTCAACCCAACACCACCATGACTACTAAACTATGTCTCAAAGTGCCACATCTACAAGTTTTTTTTGAACACTTCCAGCGATGGTGACTCCACCACCTCCCTGGACAGCCTATTCCAATGCTTCACCACTCTTTCAGGAAAGAAATTTTTTCTAATATCCAATCTAAACCTCTCCTGGTGCAACTTGAGGCCATTAGCCCTCGTCCTATTGCTGGTTACTTGGGCAAAGAGACCAACACCCTCCTCACTACACCCTCCTTTCAGGAAGTTGTAAAGAGCGATAAGGTCTCAGCCTCCTCTTCTCCAGACTAAACAACCCCAGTTCCCTCAGCCACTCCTCACACACTTGTTGTCCAGACCCTTCACCAGCTTTGTTGCCCTTCTCAGTACCATCTCTTAAAAGGAGCTGAAAAATCTCTGACAGTTGTGAAGAGTGTTTGCCTAGAGAGTCATGCAAAAACATTTTTGACTGAACGCATTTTGGGATATGGTTGCTACAAATGCGATTACTGAACACATGCTTACTTGCAACAAATGTGCATGCTGAAGTTTATTTAGCACAAGTTCTGGGGAAAGCAAGTCTTAACCTAAGACTCCAGGAATGTTCACCTTTCAAAGCTGCTTTCCAGAAGCAGCTGGAAATTCAAACCATAATGCTGTGATTGCCCCTTATTGGTTTAACATTGCTATAGAAATTCTTGACTAATTTTGAAAATCTAGATGCAGCATTAGCATTTTATTATAACAGCCCAGGTAGAAGGCAAGAAGGCAAGCATGAACTACATCTCCTCTGTCTATAATCTCTTCTTCATAGCTGGTAGAGCACTCCATTTGGAAAAAGGAGACTCTGGTTCAGTTCTCTACCCTGGCTAAGGGACTGCAAACCCACATCTCACAGCAGGCTTTTGTTAATCCCAGGATAAGTGTTAGCCAGACAGAAGAGTGAAGTTGGAGTGACTGAGCAGATTCACTTCCTGTTGAAGCCATTCCAAGAAAGAATTCGGTAATCTATGTGACAGAAGACTCAGGATATGCAAAAAACTACTTCAAGCACTCAGCTAGGAAAGGGGGTGACCCATTTTCATTATCATCAGCAAATAGTTAAGCTGACACTGCAGCCAGGCACCAGCCCCCTAGAATGAGACAACATTTCAGGAACGCCCTCCCTGCCAATACATCCTACTTATTAGTGGTAGGTTCTTATTTCTCAGCAAGTTTGTGCATGCTCGTTTCTGTACATTGGCTCACAGAACCATGTGTTTAGACACCCCGTTCTACCTATGCCTTGTTCTGGGAGCCACAGATAGCACAGCAACTGACCTCTCCTCTGAAGGCCAAGTGCTTAAGTCTAGACCTGCAAGTCACTAGTCTCTAGACACCCCAGTCATTTGCTGGCTCTGGTTCCGAGAATCATATTTCAGATCACTGAGCATACATTAGGAAATATGACTTTCACTTACAACTGACCTGAATTATATCTGAACCAGTGACTTAAGGTAAAAGGTTCATGCATTTTACTGTCAGTCTGTGAGTCATCCAGACCCTAAGGCAGAATATTTCTCAAACAAAAAGACTGAAAGATTTTGCTGGAGGCCAAAATTTAAGCACTTTAAAGCTGTCTACATATATTTCCCTGCTAATCAAGTTAATTAATTTTTGATTCTCCTACTTAAACCTGCTTTCTAATTTGTCCAAAACAATAAAAGCAATTCAAAATTAATTTTTCATATGCTAGATTGAAATAAAAGTATTTTATAACAAGTATTTTTTGCTCCAGTGAGCTTTTCAGGGTTAATAGGAAATGCCTAGGTTATGAAAATCCAGCTTTGTTTTTAAAAGAAAGTAGTCATCATAGATTCAAGTCTTACCATCTATGGCATCTGTCATCAGTATAACTGAGCTCTTGTCATTCCCTTTGTTTACTAGATGTACTGGTGACCTGTTTCATGTGGCCCTGGACATGGCTTAAATGCAGTTATGAAATGCACAGATCTAGCATTAGATGTTTGATAAACACAAAAGATCTTTACCCTGCTATTAAAAATACATAGGCCTTGTTTTCTTCCCTTTTTTCCAAGCTGTACTGACAACTGTTGAGACCCCTCAAATGGCAGGAAGAACCTCAACACCAAGTTAGGCATTGAGTACTGGATACATCTTATCCAGCTCCCTGGTCCACCAAAACACTTCAGCATATTTTTAATCAGGAAAAAAAAAAATCAGGAAGGAACTAACATTAAGCAAGTATTTAATTTGTTTACCAAATCAGGACCTAGGTCTCAAGTTGTACTGCTATCTCAAATACCCCCGGCTTTGTAAAGACTTTACCTTCCAGTCCCTCACCCTTCTTTGGCACAAACATGTTTTTCATTTACATAGTTTTGAAGGCACTTATGTAGAATTACATTTTCTCCTCACTCTCATTCACAACAGAAAGCCACCATCTGGTGGCATAAACCAGACAATCCCACGAGGTACAGCACACAAACGGCAGGATTCTCTGCGGTTCTCTGCACCCTTCAGAGTCAGGACTGGACAAATTGCTGTGGCTCAACACAACCATCCTCTGCAGTGCAAAGGAAGGTTTGTGTCCACATTCAACTGAGCAGCATGCATGGATTTTGTCCAGCTTATTAATTCCATCTAATGTATCTACTCATTTCTCACAATACTATGTGTTGTGTGAAAGTGCCAGAACAAAATGGTCCTGGAAATAGCTGAAGGTTGTGGGTTTGTTGTTGGGTTTTGGTTTTTGAGGGAGTTGGTGTTTGTGGTTGTTTTGTTAGGTTTTTTGGGGGGTTTGGGGGGTTTTTGGGGTGGGTTGTTTTTTTTAAAAAAAAAAACAAACACAAACCACAAACATTTTCTTTCTCCCCTACTGCCCATGACATATCAGCAGGAGCCATCTTTGTAGGACAAATTACAGGCACCCCACCATAAGAGAACCAGGTTGCACTTTGAAAGAACTTGACTGCTTTTACAGTAGTAGTTTCTGCTGTTATGGCAGTAGAAGCAGGTTGCAGACTATAACGGTCTTTCCTGACAAGAAGAGACACAACGCAGCTTGTCACCTTGTCACCACAGCACTTCAGCCAACATTTCATTATGCTAAGTATAACAAGTGACAATATACAGCTGCCATTCCCTGGGATCTTCACAAAAACAGAAATTATCTCAATAAGCTCTTCCAGCAGACAAATTTAGAAATTGTCAAATTGCACCAGAATGATACATCTTGTAGGGATTGTGTTGGGAACAATACTTACATCCTGTTATGCATTCCCCTCCATACGCAGGGTTTGGTAGAGGTCATGGGTACTGATAATTCTGGTTACAATGGAGCCTGTTATTTTTGGCACCTCAAGTTACCTGCTGCAGGATACTGCTATGAATGCTACAGCTATTTTTTTTTTTTTTAAATGACTACACAGAGGGAGAGAAGAGAAATCAAGTGCTTTCAGCCACTCCAGAGCAAGACCAAAGGGGCAGGGTGCTGCCCTGAGCCAGCAGACAGCACCCCGCTCATGCCAGGGTGCGATGCACGGGGGGAGCCTTGCCTCTCCGCACGGCCGGGGAGCACACCAGGGCCTGCTGGTCTGTGCAGCATCTCCCCAAGGCTGTTCTGATGCTCTGCAGTTTGGGAATGGTTTGGAGCCTGATGCTCTGCAGTTTGGGAATGGTTTGGAGCCTGGCTTCCTATGGGAACAAAGGCAAATGAAGTCACACCACTGTCCATGAGAGTACCTCCATCAGTCAGTGCTTTTTAGTAAGTTTGCATCCAATGGCCAATTTCAGTTAAATCTGACAACAGGAGAGAAGACACAAAGTTTAAGTACTTATGCATTTCATGGAACTACAGCCAGCAAAGGAGGTAATTGGTAGGAATTACCTCCTGAAAGGCTGTAATGGGAGCCCAGTTCATGACAGGAAGATCCTGGAGTCCATGCAAAGTATAGCCATTACTGATACTCCAAACAACAAAAGCTGTAGTTATTACTAGAAAATTCAAACCACAATACATAATCCATATGAAAATCTGACTTAATTAGTTCTTCTGACTGTGGAGCTATTTTATCAGCTGTGTCTGCAGCACACTGATTAACCTTTTCATATTTATCTCCTATATTTCCCATATCATTCCAGACTAAAATATTTCCTTGAAATGCAATCTTTTTCTGTATTTGTTTTCTTTCTACTCCCTCCTTCAAAAAAAGTATCATGTTGGTGAGGTGAAATTTCCATTTTTAACACAGTTTGGTTTGTAGTCAACCTTTACTTTGTGTGATCATTAACGGTTACGGGATCAAACAGGGAACAGAAGGATGCTCCCTTACCCCATTTCACAACACCTCTGTGTGTTTGGTGGAACAGACAAGCTTGCAGCTGCCCAACTTATAACCTTCTGTTGGGTGAAAAACTTCTGATTTTTATCAGTCTTGAGGGAGCCCAGCTGTAGCAGATTCAACTCTTTCTGTGGTTGACTAGAGAGCTTGCTGAATGGTGGCATAAAGAGTTCATACCCCCTGTCAGCCACGAGAGTAAGCATCTGAATCAGGCTGGGCTTAGTTTTGTTTGTTTGGCTTTTTTTTAGCAACAGCTAACAAAAGCTATGTCCAAACCATCAGTCATCTGCATTATTGTATTGTGCTTGTAAACACACAATTTACAGCAGGGAAAATAGCTTCCTTTATTGCTACGTACATGAGTAATATAACAGTCATAAAGTGTGTCTACATACTATGTCAGCATACTGGCACATAATGGCATTTCCAGGTTTCCAACAGAAACCGTTATTAGTTATTTCCTTCTCAGAAATGCATCATGATACACTGACTCTTCTTTTTATTATTAAATCTATTTTTAATATATTACAACTATTACAACATTTTTAGGGCAAAAGATTAAAGACCAAAGTGAATTCCATAGCTCCCTGACAAAGGTATTGTCCAGTCTTTGGACCACTGCTATTTCAAGAGGAAGACTTCCACATTAAAAAGCAAATAAAAATAGAAGAAGTGACAAGAAGGAAGGAGACACATCTACAGGTATGAGAAATAACCTATGAAAACTAAATCAGGAAGCTCTGATTATATCCGATGTTCAAAACCTAGCATTCTAACTGCAATGCATCCTCCTTTTCCTTCTCGGTGAATTCCTCTGGCAGGTTGGCCACACAGCTTTTTCATATTTTTTGATCTTTTACTTTTAGCTGAATAAACCAGTTGGCTCTCTCTCTCAACACTCCCCCAAAAGTCATCCTCAGCATTAAATTCTTTTAGCACCCGGTTCATTAGTATTTCTCTCATCCCTACACAATACTAAACCCAAGACAACAAAAGGATCCAGATTAACCCTTCCAATTCCAGCTTGCTCACAAATAAAAGCAGTTTGCCAGACTTGCACCTTAAATGATCCATCACACTGCAATCTGAAAACACAACACTGCTAATGAAATTTTCCTGCTTTTGTAAAATTGTTACAGATTAACGAGTCCTCCAAGTATCTGGTAATTTCACTTCTGAAGTCTCACTATTAGGGTCTCAGCCTTTTTTCATGGAACATTGCTTCCTACGTATGAAATATTTCTTAGCATAAATGGATTTCTTCTTGCATTGATCTTTCCACACTTAGCTTTCACTTTCACTATCTGTTTTTCCATCCTGCATATTAATCAGACTTAAGTACTCATTCTGTAAGTGCTTATACATGTGCTGGACTACACTTGCCAANCATCTTCCCACAGTTTGGCAAGAGGTCACCGACTGTGCCATTTGTTAGAGATGTGAGTTGCAGCGTCTGTCCTGTTTCTCCAACAAACATCTCTTAATGCTTAACTAGAACATATTCACTTAAACTTAATGGAAAACTCTACAGTCATGAGGGAGAAGGGGAACATCAAAAGCATTCTGTGCCTAACCTTGATTTCTTAAACAGCTCTGAGGTATTCTTGATATGCATGTAATTGTTTGCCTTCTGATGCATGACAGACAGCAAACATCAAAATCGTGATATGAGTGTGACACGGGTCTCAGCAGTACTGAGAATAACTGTTTATGACCCTAAGCGGCTTGAATTACAGGAGTTTGAGGCTGTAAAGCTCAGAGGAGTATTAATGCTGACACTCGATGCCTCTTTAAGAATTCAGATGCCTTCTTCGCACCTGAACTGAAGCCACCCTTCCCTTTTATATTTTCAGTGCTTTATGCCCCCCTTCTGTCACAGAAACTGACATTTCCGGATATTTAGTAGCATTTCTGTGTCTTGTAGCAGTTAATCACGACTGCCTCCCTTTAGCAGCGTCTGAGGAAGCCTGTAAGTACATGCTGACTAACATAAATAATAAAAAGCAGCGCTCGGCGGCTGGGCCCCAGCCCACCGCCCCAGAGCCCCCGGCACCCTGCCACCCCGCGCTGCTCCCCGGGGACAGTAATGCTATTTGAAGAGTCTACTGTTGGAAAGTAAGCCCACTGTAATCCTAATTATACAAATCAAATATATACAGGCAGTGATAAAAAAAAAATCTCCAAATGTCACATAATTCAGCTATGGAGCTTTATATCTATGTGGTCTGATTAAAACAACCTTCAATCCCCTTTGCTTAAGATCTTCTTGACTAAAAGAGGACTAGAGAGCTGTATTTGACTTAATTTCAGGGCTTTAGCACAGTCCAGCTTTCTCGGTCCTCTCACTCTCCCTTAGCAATGTAAATAGCCTGTATATAACTAAGTAAATCATCCAAATCAGCATTCCTGAATGTACCTGCTAATACTCCATCACAAAACTGCACAATTTAAGCTGTAATAAACCCAAACTAACATCAAGCCTTTTCACAGAGGAAAATGGATACAAGCTGCCATGCATCATGAGTCTATTTAAATGCAGATTTCGGGTATCTGCTATTCTTAAGTATCCTTATACTTTTAAAGTGGACTCTCTGGGAAGTGAGTGCTTTGTCTTGGCTGCGCCAAATCTCATGTTTCATTTTTGTTAAGGAGAATCACGGTCTAAGCCTGACCTTAAATCATGAATCTTTTTTTTTTTTTGAGAGTAGTACAGGAAAAAAGTAAAACAAGTGCCTACCGTCTAAATTCCACAGAAAATAGTGTGCACAAAGCACTTGAGAAAAGGAAGCACAGAGAACTGGCAATGAATGTTATGCATTGCTTTTGAAGAAAAAGGAGTGCTTGACATTCTTATTTTAAAATAAGATGTCCATGAGAACTGTACCCTGAATACTACAACTATGCTTCAAAACATCTTGGGCTTTTAGCTAGAAATGTTATAGCTTAAGCATTTAAGTTTGACCAAGTACATTTCCCCTTACACACACACGGAAGTCCAAGGTCACTGCAACTAGCAGTGTGCTCGGTTACATGAGAATCTTCAAGATAGTAACAGACATCCTGACAACATGATGACCCAGAAGCCATCATAAGCCACTAGGAATCACTTTAGCCCAAATATCCTAACACCAAAGAACTGAAAATAGTCCTAAGATATTTGCATGATTTCCAGAGCACTTTCCCTATACAAGAATTCCATCCTTCACTGCACTTCACTGCATTTTTCTTCTAAACATTTCCTAGCATTATTACTAACAAGGCCACTTTAATGGTGGCCACACAGCATTGGCTGCTGGAACATACTAAATCTCATCATTGTTCTTATTATGGAATTTATTATCAGTGAAAGATTATCAACGAGACATAAGAATTGAATGCCAACAAAATGAACTTTTACTGCTAACATTCATCTCTCTTACTTAGACCACATCTTCCAGTATTAAGGCCATGCCCACTTATAGAAATATATGGGCACACAGCAACACTTAAGCTCTGAACAAGCCCTTATAGCTGCTTCAAAAGCTCTGAATGGGCCTGATTAACCTACAAAGAACCACCTGACTTCCAGTCATCTCCATTTATAATACAGGACCCAAGATAAAATTATCCTGGAAACTATTTTCCCAACTTTTGTCAAATGGGTGCTTAACATCATCTCTGCAGTAATACAGAATTTGATGGAAAGGACGGGCCTGATCAACAAAGCGTTTGCATAGTTTTTTGGAGATGATTTACAACAAAGAAGAAGAGTACATGCTAGGATTGAAGCCATGTCCCACTTTGCAAAGCGTCTCACTATCACCCTCCCTCTCTGCAGCACAGATTCGAGATGAAGTTCTTAAAGCCTCCTATTGTTCAGTTAATAGCCAGCTGCAAGTAAATTCCCCTCTCAACAAAAAGCCCAGGGTACAGTTTTTACTATAATATTGTGAGGTAACAGTTCCCGTTTGAACCATTCTTTTATAATTTTATAAACATACAATTCTATATCTTTTCCTGCTCCTGAACCAATAGATTTGAGGGCCTTGATAAATTATAGCAAAATCTTTTTCTAGCAAGGCCTTATTTGACCAACTGTACCCAGCTCATTTCATTCACCACCAGAATGTACAACTACAAAATTGGTAACCAAGAAGCCATATTTAACCTTTCAGTCAAGACAGACTGTGTCATTCTATTTCAAATATCAGAGATGAGGTAAAAAGTCAACCTTCAAATACAAATAAAATACCTCAGAATTGCTTTCATAGCCTCTACAGCAAGACAAATGGTTTAAAGAAATAAAAAGTTCTTCCTTAGGTTTTTGCAAAGCATCAGCATCCTCCACTAATTACAGAGGAATAAAACGGTATCACAAAGCTTTAACAGGACAAGACACTTTTCAAAAGAAGAAAACAAAACTTTACCACATGCTGAAGATTAAAACCTTTCCTGTAATACTTGTTAAAGAAGCCTTCTGAACATCATCAAAAAGTGTTATTGGATCACACAACAAAAACATGTGCAAGTCCCATTTCTATACTTCCCAATTCTTTCGTTTCAGGTTGGTACACCTTATCTTTGTCTTGAGAGATGCCACTTCCCATTACATGCTTTCAGGCAACTTAAATCTATGCAAAATTTGAAATCACAGGGCCTTGGTCACCTACATACACCTCCTGAGCTAATTAAATGTCTTCACTGACAGCAACAGCAGACCCATTGACATTTTATATGAACTAGGTACAGGATGACAAAGAACTTGTAATGCAAGTCACATTTCTAATTTTCTACATTTTTCACGCACATTACAGACATCAGGAGCTGTGACACCATAAAACACAGAAAGCTGCTGAAATTTGATGTTGGTAGTAATATTTGGTTTTACAGGCAAACAAAATAGACAATTTGTAGCCAATTAGGGATAGAAGCATTAATTTAGGTAGCTGCAGAAACCAGTATGCAGAAGTGAGAAGCCTGTGGTTTAAGCTCTGCCTGAGGCAACCTTGAGTCTATCTCTGGTACTGCTCAGTGCTGCTGTTTGCACAGAACTGAGAAACCAGTGATGAAGAATTTTTTCACTTTTCATTCCCCAAGATATTTGCAGAAGCAAAACAAAAAAAAAAATTCATATTTATTAGTAGTTCTGTGCAGAAAGGCCCCTTCATTGTCTGTGGGAGAAGAGACATTGACTCGAGAGCATCTTGAATCTGATGTATATATCATCAGTTTTGTTTAGTAATTCCCTCTATTCATTTCAGCTGCATAGAAGATGCCTTTATGTTTCTAGTAAAAATATAAGGAAATGTCTCTTGACTCTGCCATGGAATCATGACTAATACTGTATTGTTACCACTACTCACAGAAAAGTCTTTCACTTCACCATTTTCCAACCTTAAAGGGATACCTTTGTGTGACAGTCATAATTTTTACTTTTAAACTTTGTAGTGATTTGTGCCATTACTTAACTACCAGCATTTCACATGTTTCCTTGTATTACTTCAATTGCATTCCCTAGCCTCATTCTGGAAAGGTAGATCTGACTTCAGCTTCTGCTGGGTTGGTAGCAACCTTAAAACGCACGTATTGGAGGATCACAGGAAAGGAGATGGGCTGGTTTTTTAATCAGGAGAAAACCAGCAGTTAGAAAAGGTATTCCCATTGCCAAGAACACATGCTGTGTCCCATGCTCTTTTTCAAAATGCTCTCACCATCCCAAATGTTTGCCCCTAAGCATCTGCCATAGGCTTTTGAAAGCTTAACTTGGTAGAAATAACACACATAGTAACACAGATAATGTTGCCCCTGAAGACTCTGCTGTGGGCTAAAAGGTAATAGATTGTACCTGCTCTTCCAGTGACCCTTTCCTGTCCTCTTGCCTTCCTTAATTCATATCCACATCACCTAAAAGAAACAGCTAAAACAGGACCAGGATGGTGCATCAAGCTGATAATTCATCATCCTTTTTCTTTCAACGAACCCACAATCGATGTTGATCTAACAGCAATTCCCCTCAGTATTTGGAGAGCAGGAAAGCAGCTGTGCCTCCCCCCATACCTCTTGTCCTTGAAGGCCCCATGATTGCCCACACAGCTCTGGGAGCCCTCAGGCTGCTGACACAGGCTCTCAGACCTTGAGACACAGATAGCCTGTCTGGTTCACAGGGCTCTGTCCTTAAACACAGTGCAGCCTCTTGTTTCAAACCAGGCACCCCTCCAGGTTTTCTCCGCAGCTCAGTTCTCATGATGGGAGAATTACTGTGCCAGTGCCCTGCCTTCTGCATTAGGGACAGAGCACTTTCCCAGGGCTGAGCCAGAAATTTGCAATGATTTTTCCATTGCTACCTTCGGGCTCCGAGTTTCCTAATCTAACACCATTAGATTCAGCTATTACCTGCCTGGGTTAGACTATTTCACACAGTAGCTGCCTAAGGGCCGTTAGGCACTTATAGCAATATAAACATCACCACTCTGACAGTCAGGCACTTACACCAATATAAACATCACCACTCTGACGGTCACAGGAAGGGTCTACATCCAAAACTCCACCTCCAATTGAGTTTCACATTATTAGGTTCTTGTTTCTCCCTCTCCCACTGCTAAAAGTCCCTGCTTCCGTTAAATGTTCATACGCTCACATACAAAAAACCCCATGTCTCTGAAGCCGTTCATTGTACTTCCTCCACCTGACCTCAGTACAAGACAACTGCTTCGCTACCAGGAGAGCAACTAAAAAAAGAAAATCAAGCTTCATGACACAAAAGTAGCCCTACAAGTAAGCGAGGTGATACACTGACTTCAGAGACCTGATATTTCTTTCAATTTTTGCTACACTGCCTGCCCAAATGTTTCTATTGTGATGTGTACCAAGGGAACATTTAATAGACCTGTGCCTGGACAGATGTAGGTTTTCATTTACCTTCAAGGTTACTTTCACAAAAGCATTAAATTTTCCCCTTTTATCACAAAGCTGCCAGAGTACTTCATCTGCAAATTATGAGTTACAATTCAATTGCCAATACAGGAAACAATAGACCATCTTTAGTTAGGATCGTCGTCCTCCCCTCCCCTTCTTACACTGGGAGAATATCACAAATGAGCCATTACAGAAAATGCTTAGCAAGCCAAGTACGGCACTATACACAATTTGGGAGTTTGTTTTCCTCTCTGAGGATAATAAATTAGCGACAATCTGTAGTTCTCCAGTTTAATCTGAAGCATTGTATTTCTATTAGAGGAAATGCCAATTTCCTTGTATCTTGCTTCTTAACCTCTCCTATTATCTCCCACAATATACCTCCCAAATCTCCACATAGAAAAGCTACTCTGCTATAAGCAGTTAGCGTGCTAGCATCTAGGTCTACAGGTGTCCTTGCCTACATCAAAAGCAGCTATTAGGGGACGCACTTGAGGAACACCAGTCCCAGTCCGCGTGGGGAGGCTGTACGCAGAGCTCAAAACAGACTCTGTTTTCCATCTACTGAGGCAGCCCCTGCTCCCCACAGAAGTCTGCCCAAGTATGTTTTCAAACATAAGCAAAACTTTAAAGCATTCCAAGAAACCAAGCAGAAGATGACTTCCAGGACCACAACTACAGCCATATCTGTTTTCCCTCACGCCAGTAGCCCTTGAAATGGCAGTGGTTTGTGGCTGAGAGGCCTGGCATAGTCTCTGCTCTGTAGCTGCACTGCTGTTAGGAATAACTCCAGTGAGAAAAGTATAGCTACCATGTAAGAGGAGGGAGGGACCCCAGTTTCTTAGCACAAAGAAGCCGCAGACAGAAAACTAATCTGCAGCTTCGCAGTAAGAAAGCAAAACAGAGGCTTCCAGGCCTTCTTGAAAGCATGCAGTCTCCCTTCTTACAGCCTGTAGCAAGCCAACCCGGCAGCACTGCGCATTAGCACTTTGCCCCTCTTACCGTTCAAGGAGAGTGATCTCTTCAGAGGAAAGGAAGATAGGCCCTAGGCACTCAGCCCCCTCCTAATGATACTTTATATTTGGTAAATATCCCTAGTCTTTTGTTTAGACAATATTTAAAAACAAACAATCCCCCCAAAAAACCTCCAAAAAGCCTCCCAAAACAATACTCACCCTTTCACTACCACCTCCCAGCAGCAGTTCTCTAGTTCTGAGAGAGGAGCTCTACTGGCTTTTTATCTCTTCCTCTAATCACCACCTAATAATTGCTTCACCTAAATAGCAGCTGTTTCCCTTACACCCCCACATTTCACCCAAAAGAGCCAGCCCAATTGTATCAGCAGGTTCATAAACAACTTAAATAAAACAGAAGATTGATTGCACCTGTTGCATTAGTGCTACACTCTCCTCAGTACTTCTTTAATATTTGTGCTTGTAGCCAATTATGCAGTGTGGCAGTAGACACCTTTCTTAAAAATACACTAATAAACCCAATATATTGCCCTAGGTCCTAACTGCAGATCTCCTCAGGAGCAGAGTAAGAAAATCACTTGTGTAAACTCAGTCTCGTTTGGAGCCAGCTATAAAGAATCTCCATTGATTAGGAAGAATCCTGAAGCGTAGCGAGTTTTTCCCCTCTCGGCTTTCTGTTTTACAGATCGCTTCATCTGCTTACTCAGTCAGTCTGTGAAATGATGTGTTTATTGCTACTTTGAATCCTGTATTCCAATTAATTTCTTAAAACATTGCTAATTCAAGTTTGTTCCTTTATCTGTATCTACTTCATGGGCTGTTAAAGGCTTTAAGCACGTTTCCCCAGATTTCTCTTTCCCTGTATTTGACAGGTCCTGACTTTTAGACCTCTTGAGAAATTGTTTTGGGAGCACTTCTTGAGGCAATGCTTTTCTGGGCATGCTTGGTAGAACCCAAAGCCTTTCTCAGAGCTCAGCGGTGGGAAGCTGGTAGATACCACGCTAACCTCAGGACTCCACGGCACTCAGATGCAACCAGCTCTCAGTCCCAAGCACGAGCAGCTCCATCTAAGGACTTTTTCAGTGGATTTAGTTTTAAAGGGCAATGATCAGCATATGGTTGAGAACGGCATCTCTGGTTTCAATTGAGATTTTGTTCTGTTTGGCACTGGGCTTGATCCAGGAGCCTGTGGTTTGTTGCATTCTTGTCCTAAGCAATCTTTCTGTTAAACAGAAGGCGAGTTCAGAAAACCCCTTTTCTTCTCAACATTTCATTCAGCATTTTGCTGTCCTGCATACCCATTGGGGTAAATAATAATTGCACTGTATCATTTTGAATGGAACCTACACCAATCTAACAACATCCCAAATGGCAATCGTGATATAGCTCTTCTGGCAATTGGTAGCTCAGCTAAAAGTTACTGCTGTCGCTTATGATAATTATCCATAAGAACTTGAAAAGGCAACAATTATTGCTACACCAAACCACTCAGTGGCTCCCAGATTTTAAATTCCACTGCAGTTACATTATTTTGACATATATCAAGTGACATATTAGAACAAAAAAACCCACATTTAAAGCTGAAAAGTACCTTTTCATTCTTCCTACCTGATTTCTGTATCCCTGAAGAAAATTAGAGCTTTACCCTTGATCTCTAGCTGTGTATTTTAGCAGTCACGTTAAAACAATCAGTGTAACCTAGTTTCTTTTTCACTTTCTCAACTGTAGCTGCCCATAGCTTTAAGTCAGAAGATAAATTAGGTCAAAAGGACAAAACTATTCATTATAAGATATTATGCCGCTAATCAGCATCAATAATAATATGACATTTATCCTTGCAAAGATGTTTGCAAAGAAATTAGCAGACAAATAGATAACTTTAAATTAATATATGGGTGTATAATAAAGTGTGCAATCAAAAATTGGGAAGAAGGAATGGTAAATCAATGAATAATAACTAATATCTGCTTATTATAAGGCTTTGGTTTGGTTGATTGGTTGTTTTTTTCCTCAAATCACCTTCTGGAGTAGGACAGCATTATTATATCAGATTTTGCCTGCATAGACTG
Source organism: Scopus umbretta (assembly GCA_013400535.1). NCBI lineage: Eukaryota > Metazoa > Chordata > Aves > Pelecaniformes > Scopidae > Scopus > Scopus umbretta. The sequence continues at coordinate 19,957 of VZTL01012917.1, forward strand.
GGTCCTAGAGAGATGCCTGTGACTTAACCCTGCTCATATATCAGGCAGGGTTGAAAATATGTAGAAGTCTGCTTCTAGAGAAAAATCTCTTCATCACTGTGTGCAGTGTAGGAACAGCTGCTTTCATTTACAACCAGCTAAACCTCAGGTTCAGTTGAATGGGCACGAGTAATCCTGAATTTACTATGGTTTGTCTGCTTCCTTCCATTGATGCATCCTTAATGTACCACTCTAACCGGGATAAATCATATCTGAGGTTTTGACTACGACTGAAGAGAACTGAATGGTAATGGCAAGCCCCCAGATTGCCTTCCAGAAGGACAGCGGTGTCTATGACTCAGGGGAGAGCGCTTTTTAGCATTGTTCAGTCATTCACAAATCAAAATGTGTGAAGCAGAGTTCAACATACCATATATGTAGCCTCATTGTAAAGGTGATGTCTACCATCTACATTGTTTAGCAAACAGGTACCTAAGAAAAGGAGTGGGTCTCAACAATAGTGAGAGGTAAGCAACTGGAAAACTGCTCTGACATTCAAAATCATCTTGTTGGGAATAAGGTACCAAAGCTGATAAAAGTTTTCCCCACACCAGTGAAAATCAGTAACTAGGTAAACAATCCATTTAAATCAAGTACATGCCCAAATGACTCCAAAGAAATAAAAAAGTGTATTTACTGATTTCTGTGCAAATAAATTCCTTCAATGGTACATTAACCAATCTGAATCCTAGAAATTATTTAAAATAAAAAGATACAAGTAGGCAATTTGCAAGGAAAAGTCACTAAAATAGCACAAAACATTACAGCTTCTCTCCAGTACATAAGGAATTTATCCTAACATCATTTCTGTATAATTTTTCAAACCCTTCCACAATAGGCTTATTCATATCTTAGGTTTTGATTTGCTTAAAATGAAAACCAACTGTTTCTTTGTAAGAAGCGTGTATCCATTTTGCCTGGAGTAAAACACAAAGAAGAGGAAGGGTAACCCTTTAGGATTGAGGTTGTTAAGGAACTTAGGTCCCTGTAGCCAAACAAAATTCAACATGAGTTAGATGCATGCCTCCTCGCAAGAGTCTCAGCCTGGTTTTTGAGGCTTTCTAGGACCACCTAATCTCAGCAGTGACTTCACATAGTTACGGAAAATGCACAGAACTTGACTGACAACATTATCTATACATTAACACACAAAGGCTCAGCACAGTCTGTTAAAGCTAAACACGCCACAAACAATGCTCATATTCTGCTCTGTTAGATTATTTGACAGGTTATATATGATTCTTTCACTTGCATCAGAACAGTCACTTGAAGGTGAATGCACCAGAGGAAACTATGAGCGTGCACAGGGGATTCAGACAGGGAAGCCAAATCCAGAACGAACTTGGGCACAGCGTACAGATCTGAATGATTTCTTTAAGGACCTCCAGAGTTTCTCTGCTTTCCCCTGCTCATCAGGGATCTCTCTGGTGCCTGATGAAATGTTGAAAGTAGCAACGTCAAGGAGACAAAAAGAGAGAAGCCACCACAATTGTTCCGTTGGACTCCGGAATCCCACTGTGTCCTGCAGGCGCCTGGGGGACAGGAGTGAGGAATCAGCTGGGAGCTGGTTACGAGCTGCTTCATGGCAGCCACATGAATATCCCCTTAGCAGAATAAAACTGTTGTGTATATTCACCAGCCAGCATACCTATGCACCCCCCTTCACACTGCTCATGCAGCAGATTTTTTGTAGATTAGTAACAGCCAAAAAAATTCAGCATCAGATTCAGATGTTGACAACAAAAGAGAACATAAGAACACCAAATCCGCTGACCTTAGCTGAACCTGGTGCAAGGTGGAGGCTAAGCAATCTCTTGATTTCCATCTCAGCATTTTCAGTCATGGAAAGTCAGCTTAAAATGAAGCATACAAAACACAGGTGGAAATAGCCAGGAAAAAGATTGTAAGGGAAAGGTATGTTTGAATATCTTTTTTTTTTTTTTTTTTTTTTATTTTCAAAGGGCTTTTTGGATCTGCACATAATCAATGAATTCCTGGCTCTCTTGAGATATTTGCTACCCAGTCAACAAACACACATCTGGAGCTTCATTTTAAAATTCATAAATTTTCCTTGTGCTGAGATCCTCTGTGGTTTTCCTCTCATTTCTCTTTTCAGTCTTTATATTTGCTTTTCCTTACTACCTACAGCAACCAAAAAACCAGAAACCAAATGTATTGATTTTCACCTGGAAGAAGGTGGGCTATTAAAGCCTCCAGCACTCTGAAGGGGAGAGTGTTTGCATGAAAACTCTGTCCCCCAGAACGTTGCCTCTATAAAGGCATCAACAAGTAATCAAATTCTGGCAACTGTTGAAACTTACTCTTTGACTTTCAGTCTGAATAATTTATTTTCTGTTTGAGCTTCTGCCTGGAATGAAGCATTCATAACACTGATGGGTCTAGGATGCTACACTGAACACATGGAAGCCATGGTTTAATGATTCAGTCTTCAAAATATTAAATCTCAGGATAGATTTTCCCTTTCAGGACATATTTATACCTACAGAACAGCAAGGTAACCCCATGGAGATGAGATCCAGATAAATAGTACCTCAGCACAGTGTAAACCTGAGTCACACAGGAAAGAAAAAAGTTGCAGGGACAGAATTTACTTTGTTCTGATTAAAAAATCCTTGGATAATTCTTTACCTGCCTGGTGAGCTCCACACTTTGAGGGGGATTGATGTGATTGACCCATCTCTGCTGTTGCTTAAAATGGACTTAGAGATAGAATGTTAAATATGTCTTTTAAGAGTCTCTTCAAATGGAAAAATGAACAAACAAACAAACAAACAAGAAAGAACACTTTCAAAGCCTGGAGCAGTAGGACCTGCCCAACAGTTCTGGAGGATGACTGCTGATCTCCAACTGCAGCAGAAAGGACTGTGCTTTTACATGTCTCTACTTGCCTGGTATACCACTAAGGTTCCCAGTCCTTCACTCAAGACATTTCTTTCCTTACGCGGTATGGTGGTTTAACCCCAGTCGGCA
>VZTL01012918.1:0-15420 GCA_013400535.1 Scopus umbretta
TTCACAGTGGTTTCTAACAAATTATATACAGGCATAGATGAGGGGGACTACAGGGAGTGAACAAGACAGCTATCCGAACAATACACTTCAAGTTCCAAGATAACAAAACTGGGGTGGTTTTTTGGTTGTGTTTCATTTGGGGGTTTGGCGTTTGTTTGTTTTTCTTTTTGGTTGGGTTTTTGTTTGGTTGGGTTTTTTTCCACAACCATAGTTAAGTAAGCAGTTAAAAATCTCAAGCCTGCAAATACACGTTAACCTAGCAAAACATTAAAAATCAGACTCGACTGATTTAGACAGAAGTGTACAGCACTGTGTCACACCTTCTGATGTGTCTGGCATATTTCTTAATAGCCATACCTCCTTTTAGCTGTAAATATCCCAAAACTGCTCTATCATTTAAGACGTTTATTTGTACAGGGTAGTATACAATCAGAACTTTATTTTCCATCTGCCTACATAAATCAAAGACTAGCGGCTACATTCAGAGAACACAGCACTCAGACTCACTCGACACCTGTCATATTAATGGATTTCACAAGTACCAGAAAATTGGACATGGCCTAGTACATAACAATACATTTCACACCTCAAATGAATGGTAATAAGTAACCAAATACAAAACAGTAAAATAAACACCAATTTAGTTCAGTCAAATCAGTGCAATCTCATTTTATTTGCAATTTAAATGTAGCTACTTAAAACATTTTCCAGATCACAACCTGTCCCCAATGAACGTCTGTCTACCAAAAGAAGAAATACTATATTTCAATCACTTTTCCACCAACGCTTAACAATCACATTTAAATTCATTTTTCTGTTTAAAAAAATTCACCTCTTGATAAGGTTAGTGTACTGGTGCATGCCCTACAGCCAACTTTTGCATTTAACTGAAGTCCTAATATGGTATTTTTCATTCACTCCAAGACTGCAATTTTGAATACAAAAGCACTTGAAGCTTATTTCACTTTTCAGCTTCCTACTCTGAAGTTCATCAGAAATATTACATTGCTGGCATTCAAATTAGCCAGGGTGAAGTGACTTAACAATTCCAAAGAATCATTTGAGAGCTGAAGGGGTGCCTTAACTGAAACTACCTTTTCCTGTTTGCTTCAAATTTGGAGTCCAATCACTTTGACAGTCCCTTTCAACACATTGATTAAGCAATTTTTCACATCACTTTCAATATAATTGTACCTATGGACCAACCACAAATTAGACTATAATGTTACAAGCAGTATTTAAGCAGAGTAGAAACAGTACCTGCAACAAGATGTCTACAGATGATGAGAGATTAGAGCAAAAAAGGAAAAAAAAAACATCCTGAACAGCATAATGAATGACAAACATTTAGTTAGCGTCGTGTTTTGGTGGAAATCGGATTAAGATAAATGAAAAGATAAAGGAAAGGATGCCATTGAAGAGAGGTACATGGCAGTGAAGTTACAAGAGGTAGTTGTGAAAAGCAGATGAAGTTTGCTGATGCAAACAGCCAGCTAGCACAAGGAGGGTAAGTCAGAAGCAGGTAGGTCTCTGCTTGTCCAAGCACCTTACCTGGCTACCCCCCTTTGCTACAATTTCACTGTGTGTGCTTGAAAATTAAAGATGTATCAGAAATACTTGAAATAATCACTGAAAAATTCAGAGGGGATGGGGGATGGAGTTTTAGTACAAGGGCAGGTGTGATTTGTTAATGTATGCCTTCACCATTTTTTAAATAACTACCCATGCAGTTTCCCAGGTAGAAAGCAACCTTCTTCCTACTCTATCTTAATGCAGTCTGAGGCACAGTAAATGCTACCAATCAAAACCCGATGTTTGCTTGCATTTTTTTTAAATAAATTATTCACTGTATTCCAGTGAAGTAGTTTACATATTAAAGGCAGATCTCTTTTTAGAGCAGATGGAGAATGCATACTGTCTATCCTGAGACAGCAATCTTCCGAGAAACCCAAAGATACTAATTCCAGCAACAGCTGCATTTTTTTTTTAAAATCCTTCTTCTCCTTACTACAAGAAGGCTATATCAAAGTATTATGAAAAGGTTTCCCTTCACCACTTCAAGATTTCTATGGGATAAAAACCAAAACTAGCAGTCTTTTTATATAAACCAAATTAACAATAGCCCCAATTAGTTTCAGGGTCACTGAAGTCACACCAAAAGCAGAGATAAGCAGAATAAAAGAAATACGACAACAGAACACTTGAAAGATGGATTGGCATCAGGCAAAAACATTTCTTATACAGACCTGGCACTACAACTTGTCAACAGTGAATGAAATGACAAGGGCACTGCAAGAAAAAACACCACAGGGTTGATGCTAAATACACACTTAATATGAATGGTAATTGAACAATAAAAAGCCATATGAGCTCTGTACACTGGAAACTAAATGCGAAAGCCAGAAACACAAAGAAGGACTCTAAGCTATTGTAACTACTCCCAGAGGCAGGGCCATCTCATTGTTTAATTGTAAGACGACATACATCGCAGCACTGCATAAGCTATATTAGCAGTCGCAGTAAGAAAGATGAGACTGTTTTCATACAGCACAGAAATCTTAATTCTAGAAGCAGATCAGGGAGGGGGACGGATGGGACACGATGACAGACAGGACACGAGGGGACACAGAGACACAAATGGGAAGGAAACAGCCAGTGATAACAATTCAAGATCAGGATCGACGGCTTTCAGAGTTTTAGCAGAATCAAAAGCTTATCAGAATGACTAATAAAGCAGGATTATTACTCAAGCAGACAGGGCAATGGGCTGTTCGCTTCATGCTGCTTGCTGAGTGCATTAAAAACAAACCTTACAGGTGAAAAAATGTCAAGTCTCAATAGAAATAAATCGTGAAGCGACAGTTAACCTAGCTACCCCAAACTACACTACTAATGCTTCAAAGTGCACTAATGCAAATGCTATTCATATTATACATATGAAATTTTGTATTTGTGGATAGATACAATACAAATATGTATTTTTTACAATACATATTTCAAGGCTCAGAGAATATATTTTGCTTTTCATTTTTTAAATACAAATATATATTTTCAAAATTTTTCACTTTAAATCAGAGGAAAAAATCAACAGGAAACATCCCACCAACCCATTTCACACTGTAATTACTTATATTATGTATATACTTCTATAACTTTAGTGAGAAAGTACTTCAGCAAAGTGCTAATTGTATTCAATGCTCATGATGATCACATAAGGGCATAAAGGGCAAGAAAAGCACTCACTAGATACAGGCATCAATAAAAAAGAAGTATACAAAGCATTTTACATGGCTGGGTACCGTGGCTGTTTCCAGCTAAGAAAGCTTCTGTTCATAGCCAACTTTTTTTAGCAAATTAAAAATGGCATTCCTTCAGTGTAATATGCTGCGTGCACATTCCCACACCAAAGGGACTTCGTAAGATCACCCAGGGAGAGAAGTACTTACGAGAAAAATTTAAGGCAACATGTACTTTTGCTGTAAGTATCTTTAAGTAACACAATTGTGCGTGATAGACAAACAGATGTGTAATTCCTACGTAGACAGACAAATGCAAAATAAAATCATGTACACTTGGCATTGATTAAAACACCACCCTCCAGTCAGGATATTCTTGCATCCATAGAGTACTGCATCACAAAAGAAATGTGCTTTCCCAGCCTTCTCACTTGATTCTAGGGGAAACGCTTAGGGTTCCAGAAATGTGTGAAGCTTCCTGATCAATTTCTTTGATAGACTGTTCACTCCACATTTGAAATGGTAAAGTGGTTAAAAAAAAAAAAAAAAGGAAGCCTCCAATTTTCAAGCCCCTTTTATAAGGAGCTGAATTATTACCAAAAGCCGCAGGATGAAATAGATTTTTCTGGAGAGATGTTCTTACAGGAGGCATCAGCAGAAATAACTTATGTGCTGCTAAAGGGAATTCACGCACAAAAAACTTCAATCCATGAAATAAAATAAATCTCAAGCACACACATTGTGGAAAGGAGGATTATGAAATTTAACAACACCGAAGGTTTTAAAGAACATTTCTTTAGTGGATTATTTACTTATTAATAATTAACTGTTCTAACATCTAAGTATTTTGATAAAGTCTTACATTTATACTCACCTGATTCATTTTGAATTCCTGTTGTGTTCTGAAAAGATACACACAACAAAGAAACTCCTTTGATTACATGAGCCCTAAAAAGAAAAACAGACAATTGTAACACGTACCTACCTACAAATTTACACTGAATTGAAAGTACAGAGACCTGTAGTTTCTCTTCCTAAAGCATTTGTCACAACGCAGCATATTGCTTTATTAAAAAAAAAAAACTGCTCCAAGCCACAGTTTTGTTCTTATAGCTCAAATGAACATGAATAATCTCAAGACTGATATCTATCAGTAATCTTCCTCGCAATTTTAACTGATGACGCAACAGAAATGTGCTCAAGCAGGATCGTTTCACTTCTTTTTCAAAACAAGTTAGCTTGTTCAAAGATTGAGTACTTTTAAGAATTTGAGGAGTCAGATCTCTCTAGAATTTAGTATCAAAGCCTTATGAAAGACCTTAAGAGGCTTACAAATTAACAAAATGCATGCATTTGAGTCTCCACTCTCCCTTATTAGACACAGGAAATTCTTCCTTAAAATTGGGCCTTAAATATTAACGTATTTTGTTATACTAACGCATTTGGCATTCTTGTTTAACAGAATCCCTGAGATTTCAAAAGGTTTCCTGGTTCAAGTAGGCATCAAATTTGGAAACTCATGACTTAAGACAAAACTAATCAGAACAATGCCATGTCTAAAAGCCTAGTACATCGACTCCCTTCCTTTTGATTTTTTTTTTTTTTAATACATACAAAAAAGAATTATTGCTGGAAACACTATCCTTCCTGGTGTCATACAGACTTTTCAGTAAGTGAACAACACCCTTTTATGGAGGTTAACTGATACCTAATCACTTAAAGCACTTTATCCAAGTACTGCTGTTTCTTCCCTCTCTTTAGTTTTCTTACTATAACAATGATTAACTGATTTTTACTAAATACTTTGTATAAATACCAATATTTAATTTAAAATACATTCAAGCAAAATATACTCCAAATAAATTTAGTAAAATCCTTCATCTCTCTGCACTGCAAGAAATCTTAATGCTGTGTAAGAACAGTGAAAATACTGCCAAGCTTCGTACAAACGTTGCATTGCTTAAGAAATTCATAAGAAAAGGAAAACTTTCTTGAAAAGGATATTTCTATTATATACAGCTCTTCCAGGATTATCTCCTTTTGTCTTGCATTCCCATACTACATTAGCATTTAGACAAATAGTTGAAACATCTGTATTTCAGTTCCAGTTTTGCAGCTGGTTCTGTGGGATTTACAGTTTGCCAGCAAAGACCAGTTACAGGATAAGGAGCTCCATCTGAACAGCTTTTAAACATCTGAAGGAACGCATTCCTTCTGGAATGTATTATTACAACTTTCTAACTTCTTTCAGCACATCTCTCAAATACAAATCAATTCCTAGGAATGATATAGCCCAAGCATTTGATTTTCTAAAATTTTCTCTAACACTGGTGGAGAACACGGCCAACACCAAGAAAGTACCAAACAAGTAGGGAATGCTCCCCAAGTTTCATTACTAGTTACAGTCACTCCTGCGATTGTTAAATCTTTCCATGGCGATAATGTCCCTTTTGGCTCAAAGTTTCTCATGCGTTAGCACGCAGTTGTTTCTCAAACATCTTCCACATACCCTTTACTTCCCTCAGCCTTGGTATCCAACGCATTTTCCCTCCTGACAAATACAACTTCTACTCCAGATATTTTCACGCGAATGCTTTAGGCAAGTGGTTTCTGAAATGATGACTGCCTGTCATCTGCTGAAAGTCGCCTTAGCACGTGGAAATGCTGATTAAAGAAAAAGCAAAAGTTGGAGTCAGTATAAACTTCTGTACTTGAGATGAGGCCTGAATAACAGAGAAAAATCCAGTGCTCTTTTGTTCATTGGGACAATACCCACACAATGTCAATTTATAAGTGAAGTATTTGGGACAGCAAGAGAGGCATCAAAACATTTCCTAGTGTGAAAAACAATTTATTTTTAGTAACAAATGTCTTGTTTTTCTATACTTGCTACAAAACAAAAAACGATTGCTCACGTAAAGACAACAAACACAGTATTGACATGACTTTAGAGACCAGCCTGACAAGCTCCTATGGATGTTGCATACGAATTTATGTGGTTATTGCCTCCAGCTGCCTATGTCTACCTTTTCTCCTCCCTCTCGCTGAAGATCATCAGTCCTTGAATGGCAAGGGCTTAACTGCTCACATAACCATTTTCTATCATGGTTCTGGAAAGAGATTTAGAAAACCTGCTGTAAGAAGTGCACATATGTTGCAGTGCGGTGAATGACAGTCATCTGAAATACATATGTGATTTTCAACACTGAATAAATGAGGAAGGCATTTAACCCAGAACTCTAGATATGTAAAGGCAGTAAGGACTTAAGCATTGCCTTACAGAAGCAAACATTCAATACCATCACTACCTCAGCCATTAAACGTAAAGAATCTGGGAGGAAACAAGTAAATATCAATTAAGTGATAGGTTGAAGGGGCCAATGCTAAAGTTAAGTCCTGTCAAGCTGCAAATTTCCTTTAAGCTGAGCTTTCTTACCTAATTCGTTCATGAAATTACTCAAAAATCTGAAAAGCAAATACTTTAAAAAAAGAAAGTTTTGCTTCATTTGAGCAATAAAAATACACTTTTCTTGTATTTCATATACTAATTCAAAAGTATTTTGCTTAGAATTAATATTGTTTTCAATTAATTTTCAGACAAAAAAAAAAAGCCTGGTATTTTTACAATTTTTTTTCAAATGCTTTATTCAGCTTTGATAGAACCGATTATATCCAAACCCCACAGTAGTATTTCTTGGGATAATATGACCAATCTTAACATACCAATGTATTTAAAAGTCCACGAAACACCGTTAAGGTAGATTCCGAACAGACTGTGCTACTCTATACTCCTTCACCTACAGGTTACCAGAGGAACCAGTTGACCATAAAATACAGTTAGATAAGAAATTAAGTTACAGTAAACCAAAAGCTTCAACAAGTATTTACAAAGCTATTAATTTAAAACACAGACGTCATCTTAAAATTTTATACCTGCAGTTCTGGCAAGTTACATGTATGAGCTCTCTAACTGAAAAAAATGCCTGAAAGTATTTCCCTACTTTTTCCTTCCTCCATGTTACCTATTTTGTTAGCAATGAACTCAACTATGTGGAAAGCAAGATTAACTGCACTGGAAAAAAAAAGACTATATACTGATTTACGTACAGTCACTAGTTTTCTTTCTACCCAAATGAAACATGACATAAGAACAGAAGATAAAGTATCTGTAACACTAAATTTGGGGTTTAACTTCTAGTGCCCAAAGGTCAATGAAAACAAGAAAACACGAACCAAATTCAACTGCTGCACAAATATTAGTTCCCTGCATGATCAGTGAGTATCAACAACTTATTTACTCGTCACTGCAAGCAGCAACAGGCTTTCAGTCCATATGCTGGTAACTTTTAGCTACCCATACAGTCAAGTCTAACACAAGATTTTCCAGGAAAGCCCCAAATAAAATGATACTGCTCTGATTTGTCATCAGGGAAACTGTGATATATTAAGTTTAAAGAAGTGATGATGACCACATTAGATCAGTTTTAAAGTTAGCAAGTCTACAACTGTGTTAGTACTTTGAAAGAGTCACATCAGCAGCTCCTTCAAATAAAGGTAACAACTATTTCCATTCAGCAGCTCCTTCAAATAAAGGTAACAACTATTTCCATTCAACCTTTCCTCCAAACTCAACAGCAACGTATACCTGCATCTACCAGTCAAAGATCTGAATATGGTTAATAACGTCTACCACAGTAAACCTTGAAGATTCATTGAAGTCCTTAAGTAAAGGTTTTATGCCAAAAATGAAGCATGCTCACCAGTACAGTAACATGATTTTTTAAACTTCATTTCCAGAAAACATCACCAAGTCATATTTATTTCAGACCACTACCTACTGCTGTACCTCATGAGCACAAAAATACTATGCACTTTCTCAAGATGTTAAAGCACCTGGGAAACAAACACAAGAGAAGATCTACTGCATCATGTAATCTTAGGGTTTCAGAAAGGTATATTTAGAAAGGCTCACTGTTAGGCAAGAAATTACAGTTGTTTAGATAAGAATATACCAGGCATTCCTACTTGAGGAAACACTGTCGTCATTCTAAAACAAAATGCTTGAAACAAAGAGCATTTTGACCTTGTTTCTGAATTCTACACTGAAGAATTTTAAATACATAATTACAAAAATACATAACTTACTGGGAATAAAGTTTGCAAACAAGAGCAAGTAATTGTATACAAAACCAACATTACTGATCATCGTTTTCAAACTAAATCAGATGGTACTTCTACTAAGCATTCCTAGATTATACTAAATAGTCTATCCTCTGATTTCATAAGCTGTATTTATCATTTCTGTATGCGGTATTTTTTGGATTTTGTTTGGTTTGGGGTTTTTTGGTGGTTGTTTTTTTTAAATCCCAGAATCAAAAAGCTCTTTGAAAGAGAATGTTGTTTCCAATTTAGAGAAAGGAAAAAACAGGCATAAGAATATCAATCCTATTCTAGAAGCTGAAAATGGGACACGCATTACGTCACTGCTGTGGTAAAAACATGTTCATTACAGAACAAGACTTGAAAGTCTCCACAGTCTGCTTTCCTAATGACCAGAGGTTTAGGCTGGGATACTGCAGGGCTTTGGAAATCGCCTGTTTCTTTGTTTTAGTTTTTAGTCACAGCACATGACTTTTTATCTTTTTTTTTTTTTTTCCTCCCCACATGAGGACATTTACATGTATTCAACTCAATACTGAAATACTCTAATCAACAAACTTTCAGTGTGTTAGGGGAAACAAAGCTTGCCAAAAAAAAAATAAATATAAGTTCATGTTAACTCTGAAAGATTAAAATATGTATTTCACAGAAACAAAAAGCACTATCTATGGGCACCTAATTGCCAAGACATTTGTAGTTACTCAAGACTGCCAGAATAACAACAGAGAAAAAAATGAGCAAACAATGATTTTCTGAATACTAAAATCTATTACCTATTGTCCATTAAGACAAAAGGCTTTGCTTACTGACATGTAACCAAATAAACTATTATATCTTAGAAAGATTTATTCAGATAACCATGCCAAGAAATCACCAACACAAAAATAAAACCCGAGTTTATTAATTAGTAACAGCAACTGGTTGAGAGAAGCAACAGAAAATAACATGTCTCTAACAACTGCAAATATACAGAAATACCACTCCAACCTTCAGACGTAAGTACACCTTTAAATTCTGCTTGCAAAGACAGTAAATTCAAATGAAAAATTTCTCAGACAAGTACATTTACTCAGACAAGCTGATTTACTACTACATGAAGAAGTCCATTTCAGTCATTGCTTTTTACAGTACTTTACACTTTTGTCTACAGGCATGTTTTATACAAAAGCAGAGAAGAAATATTTTTCAGCTAAGAATACAGTAAGGGGAAAAACACCCTGGTAAAAGAAATTATTTCACTGGGGGGAGTCATTAAGTATCAGGATCATACCTGCCCTTCCACATGCTAACAAGTTCAACAGCAAATATATTGCAGTACTTCGAAAAGGATGCAGATACTCAACACACAAGTTTATGAACTCCAGCTGTTTATAAATCCCTGATAAAAAAAAACATACAAGCAGCAGTCTCCACCAGTGAGCAAATGACTCATGATGATCAAGGTACTGTGCTACTGCTACCAACCACGGACTAATTTCCCCCACCACCACCACCCCCTTGGCGGAGATTCTCATTCGAAGGTCTTGCAGGCACACTGCAAATAAACTATCATCTGGATACCAATGATACAGAAATACGTTACCACGCTGGTCATCTCTAAATCTTTCTGAACTTCTGTTTTCAACAGACCTAGTAAGCAACAATATTCAGATCTCCTTTTCATATACTATTACTTGTTTACCCCTAAAGATCAAGGCTTTCATGTAAATCAGTGAAATGGGGACATCACTGCACTGGAGGATGGACTTCAAGAGCCATTTTAGTTTTTACAGAAAAACAGTAGTTCACTTTGACTTTCTACTTTACTTCCTTTCCATTTTCAAGCAAATATTCATGCAGAAAAATAAGGATGGGTTACACAAATGTATATAGGTACTTCAACATCCTTCCCCCATCTTCCATGCTACTCTGGAAGGCAGCTGTTCTTCAGATCCCCATACCTACACTAAACAGGCATCAATTCAACTCCAAACACCATACTCATCATGGCGTTTCTACCCAAGACATGTTATCCAAAGCAATTATTTGCCTTTTATTTAACATAACTAGGGTTTCACCTTAAGTGAAAGCTTTGCCTCATTTTTATGGTCTATGCCATGGGCAGACATGCTGCTGAGGCACTTCTGCTCTAGCAAATCCTGCAAGCTATATGCTTGAAAACCCAACAGGTACTACTACGTGGTTCTCATTGCTGTCTCTGCAAGTTCCAATAGTTCTTTTGTTTCTTAAAAGCCACTCCCCTCATCTATCAGTGATAGAGTTCTCTGTCTAGAGAGTGCCAACGCTATCACTGATTCACCATCATGTTTCAACAGTTGGAAGAGATGGAGGCCTCTCTGTACCAAGGAAAGCATAACCAAATCCTTAAGATGCACTCATTTTTATTAGATGTCAAACAACAACACCATAAGTTATCTACCACATTGCTGTACATCTCCAGTTCTCCTCATCTAGTCAGTATGTGTGAATAAACTGAAAAAGACTTTGTATCCAAATAACACGCCCAAAGTCAAGAGCAAACTGGAGTGGCATCAGAAATGCAAGCAGCCCTGTTGTTTTCAAGAGCTGTGCACTGTTGATTGCTCAAATGTAAAATAAGAAAAATACTTCTCTTGCCAGTTAATGATCAGATAGCAGGTGCAACCACATCACCTGCCCTTCTTTCTTCAACAATTGAAAACAATTTGAAGTTTTCTTTACTATATCAAAATGGAAATTTTGCAGCTTCATGCAAATTTGAAACCACTAGAAACTTTACTGAAGACTTCAGCTACCCGCTCTTGAGACAGTTATCAGCAATGCTCCACACGCTGCTCTGGCTTCAAATATAAAATGTACTTAAAGATACTACTCTTGATCTGTCCTAAATGTCTTACAAGCAAATTTTCTCTTCCACCCCAAATGTTCTTCCCCACGGTACCACCACACCATCACGAAGAAATCTCTGATTTTTGGGACACGTCCTAGCAAGGGCGTTTCCAGGGAGGAAACCAGTATTATTTTCTCCAAGCTCACCCAGCTTGGCAGACGCTTGAATCTGCAGCGAGCTTTACAGCGCGTGAATTGCCCAAACTTTTGCAGACTGTGTCTTGCGAACTATCTGGAAGACAGCAGCCGCCTCGCAGTGTCAGGCTGGCAGCGGTTTACAGAGCTCTGCTTCACTAGCTGACACCTCCGAGGCGATATTTTCAAGGAAAAAAACCCAACAAGACAAAACAACTGAAAAAGCGGCCCAGGGGATGGAGCACCGTCTTCCAAACGGCCTCTGCCGCCATCCTCCTGCCTGGCCCCAGCGCCCACCCCCTGGCCCCCTCTCCCCGCAAGGCCCTCCCGCAGGGCACCGGCCCCACGGTCGCTCCCCGCACCTGCGGCCCGCACGGCCGCCACCTTCCCCCGGGCACCGGCGGGGCGGCTCCACCCCCCGAGGGAGGCTCCTCCGCCNGGGAGGTGTTTTTCTCGCCTCTGACTGAAAACGAAAAAAAAAAAACCAGTGGGCTGAGGGGAAATTACTTGCCTAAGTGAAGGTGCTAGACGGAAAGACCCTGAGGAGGGGCGGGCGGCTCTCTGGGCCGGCAGTCTGACAGGCTGGGACCCCTTTTTGCCGCCCGGCTGTCCCGCTGTCCCACGTAAATCCCGGTTTTCTCACTGTAATTTCATGACAAGTACCTGAGAGGAAAAAAAAAGCCCATAGTCGCCTCCTGGGAGATGTTTGTATTTGTACTGCGGGGCGCAACAGTGTCTCTTTAACTTGAAGAGCAAAGTAATTTTATCTCTTACTTGAATTTTGTATTTATAATACTGACAAAGCGATACAATCCTTCTGGGCTAGGCCTATTTTTTACATAGGAATGTTGAGAATTTGCCCTTTTTTCCAGAGGAAAACCCCTTGACTTAAACCCGTAGGAGATGGGGTCATTAATGCAGTTATAGACTAGAGGTCTAAAGTTCAGAAATGTTTTACATTCCTTTGATCATTTTGTTTTCACATTCATTGTGCGTGTACATCAAGGAGTAACATTAAAACTGTTGATAAGCCTGGACACACAAAGTATTTGTACAGTGCGAGGATAAATGAGCCCCATTCCATGAAGCTGGAAGGTTTCCTTAGCAAGTAGCCAAGCAAATCACCCAGCCACCCACTCTGGTCAAACTGAAGCTTTTTAAAATAATCCACTGTATTTCCAACAAACACAGCTACAAAGATAACCTTTCAAGTGTAAGGAAAACGCACACTCTGAAGCCAGAGAATTTGAATGCCTCTGTGGTAATGCTTACCTTCACCAAGCAACAGCAGACTGAAAAATAACAGGACAGGGTGATCTTCCCACCTGGAATACTCAGGATGTGTTTATATTTTAAAAAGTTGCTTAAGTATACCAAAAGCAGTTTTGAAATGTCTAATTTTAGTAGTAATAAGTCCTCATATAAATACAATTAAACTACTTTAATTTGTCAGGCTAAATTGATTCGAATTTAGCTGTACTAACATTTCATTTTATAAGTAAGCTAGACCAATTACACCTGTGTAAGTTTTGGGGTTATTTTAAGAAAGAGTAAGGCTGTTGTTTGATATGTTAGAGCCTTATGCCAATAACAGAGAAAACAAAGACACAGAACAAAATACATACCATATCAGCCAGAATACAAACCTTTTGACCTTCAAGATTATTAAGTGTAAGTTTTCCCAAAAGTATCACAAATAATACAAATTCTGACTTTCCTCAACATACTTACAGCTCTAGAAAAAGTTTCCAAAAAAAGCTCAAAACGCATCCCTTTTAAAAAATAAATTAGTCTATTGTCTTCTTTCTTTAACTTTTTCTCCTGTATGCTAAAGGTATTGTTACTGAGATCACAAACCAGGCAGGGTAGGTATCAACAAGCTAACCCACAAACTTACAGTGCTACCTACAAAGCATTGATATTTTTAATGCTACCTTTGAGTTTACTCATTATATTTTGGCTTTATAACTTCATTACTACAGTATTAATATTTACTCACCTGTTTAAGGCTGAAAGGAGTAAAAGCTTTTGATCAAATACTGATACTACATCTCTGTTCCTTCCTGGTCAAGACTGTACTGGCTCTTTAGAGGCTTGATTTGAAGACTCACCCTGCTACTGATTAGAGGATGTCACTTTAAAGGTAATGGTGGAAGACTGCAGTAGTTTTAGGCTGAGGGCTAGAGTGTGAAGGTGATTTTTTTTTTTCAGTGAGGCTGGTTGTCTTTCTTTTCCTGTATTTTTTTTATTTCTGTATGTATTTTGCTTGCTTTTGGTTTTGTGTAGTGAGGAAGTAGGAATGTTTTGTAGCTGAAGTAATTTTCTTAGTTTATGTTTGGCTTAATTGAAGTTTTTTCTAACTTTTTTTAGTATATTTTAATGTTAAATGCTTATTCTTGAATAGCTCTTTAATGGATGGGTTTTAAACCTTAAGTAGCTTCTACTTGCTCAAAAAAAAAAAAAATTATTTCTTACAATATAGAAATATAGTGCTAAACCAACATGAAATCCTTTATGGCTGTATAATTGCTTATGAAGACTACCTAACTCTGTGTTGCTTTTAACACTTACTACTTATTCTATTAGCTATTTTTTGTTGTACTCTATTATATTGTAGGTGAAGAAGGGACTCTTGAAAAGTTGGAGCTCTGAAGTAAGTAGAAACAGCCTTTTCTCAGCTCACTCCAACTGTTTGCTTTTGTGTATGTAACTGCTACTAATACAAGGTTATAGTTTTATGATAACGAAAGCTAATACTTTCAAAAAAGTTCTTGTTCAAGTTCATAGCTTCTTGGAAGGTTTGTGTTACAAATGTTAGAAGAATTTTGAATGCTAAGACAAACTGTATTACTCAAATTTTTATTTTTTAGCCTGCTAATGAGACTTTATAACCGTTATAAGAGCGTAAGTAAAAACAAAGAATCTAAATGTTGAAGAGTTTGCTAACCACTGTCTAAGACAGGATAGGCTTTTAGATTGATTGGCATTTATTATTTGATCTATAAGCTAAGGAACTCACACTTGTAGGTGTTTTAAAGAAGTGTTCATTTCTTTTCTAACAAAATTCTTGGAGTAGAAAATGGTAGTATTCAGTTAATGTCTGTATGAGATGTAGCTGTCATAAGCATATTGTGTGTATGACTGCAAAAAGTGTGTGTGTGGGGGGGAAACCTTGTCTGGTGCTGTCAGGTTATCAGTAATTTTGGTAACTAATATTTGAAACACTATTATCAGAATGAGCTGTGTGTAGTCCTGGTCTTTCCATAACTATTCCTAAGCCATTTGTTCGATTGTGTCAGCTATTTGGTAGTAAATATGCTGTTGTACCTGTATCCTCTTTATTTCTATTCTTATACAAATGGATGCGTAGTCTTTTGTAGGCTTGATATTTGCAATTTTCAGTTTGAAACATCCCCCAAGACCTTTCAAAGACTAGAAGGATACTCAGTGCACTAAAGAACTAACTTATGACCAAAAAACATCTTTCTAAACTGTAAGAATCACTACTACATGTATAGTAAAAGGTTCTCATGTAGTACTGCATAGCATAGCGTTTCAGCTACTGCCTTACAGCAGTTTCTTTTTCTTCCCAAAATTCAGGACAACAGAAGTAATGTGAAGAAAAGATAAAACATGAAAGAAAAATGAGAGAAAAGAGGTAGGGTACTTCTGTCTGCTAGAATTCTTATCAGAAGCTTCCAAAATACTGTACCGAGTCTGTTGGCATACCCTGCCCCTGAATCACAATAATGAATTAATAATAAAATTATGTATGACAACAAGCCAATTATCTATGCTCTAGATCTCCTTAAGGTAAATATGAGAATGCCTGTGATAAATACTAGCTTGTGTGTGTAATAGGATAAGTACTAACCTGATAAATGGTAGAATCATAGAATCATTAAGGTTGGAAAAGACCTCTGAGATCATCCAACCATCAACACAACACCACCATGCCTACTAAACCATGTCCTGGAGTGCCACATCCACACGTTTTTTTAATACCTCCAGGGATGGCAAC
>VZTL01012918.1:16012-26219 GCA_013400535.1 Scopus umbretta
TCAGCACTCTCGGGTGGATCCCATCCGGCCCCATAAACTTGTGAGTGTCCAGGTGGCGTAGCAAGTTGTTAACTGCTTCCTCCTGGATTACGGGGGGTTCGTCCTGCTCTCCGTCCCCGTCTTCCAGCTCAGGGGGTGGATACCCTGGGGACAACTGGTTTGACTGAAGTTAGTATCTACTGTACAGAATGGAATAAATGATCACACAAGGGATGCAAATAAGCCACACAGTGAATATAACAGAATCTATGTCAAATGCTTGGTGAACCTGTTATAAGAGTGTCTTTGAATAATAATGTTAGCTCTGTGTGATAATAAATCACTTAGAAAATACCCACTTTGCTTTTGGAATTGTTTGAAATAACTTGAGGGTTGTTGTTAAGCTGTCTAATAGTAATACTGATCTCTTTAGGTGTCACTGGGACTCATTAAACCAAAAGAGGGCAGACAAGAGGCAGTAAAACTGCTTTGTAGAATCCTTGTATTGTTCATGCCATGACTTGTAATGGATTAAATTCTATGATCATCTTCACAGATTTTTGCTGAATTTTGAGACAGAAGAATAGGGAGTAATACAATATCCACAAATACAAACTTCTAATTTATCTGTGAATGTGGACTTGATGATTTGGAGAAACCTGAGGCATAAGGCGTGATTTGTCAGCTCAGTATTACATATATTGAACTAAAGGGATTCCAATTATTCTTCCTTAGGGGCCCCACTGGTAGTTTCCTAGCCTGTGTATTTTTGGCTTATCCTATCGCTCATACTCTAAGCAGCTGTGCTTTGCTCAAGTGTTAATAGACACTGTTGTTCTCCAACTAGCTGTCTTTTAACCAGATTCTATATATTTAGTCTACATGCCTTGATCGTGAGTAAAATACCTCTGTACTTTCAGTACAATTTCTTCCATATGCTTCTAATGTAGTGAGGCCCCTAATCCTGTAATCAAGTATGTTTTTCCCTGTTTTCTTGTTGATTATCCAAGTTCCAAATCATTTACACTCTTCCGTGCTGTTGTGATTCAGTTAATATATAGCTTTTAAAAGTGAAAGGTGGACCAGAAAGGCACTGGTATTTAACACCCTTTATTGTAAAGAAATGCAAGAGCTATGTGAGGTAGTTGAATCTGGCATGTGTCTTTCTGATTAAATATCTATTAATTCCTTTCATTAATAACTGCTGCTTTTCACAGATAGAATGTTAGGTGTTACTTCAGAACTTTGCCTGAAGCAAAACACTACCAAAGGGAAAACTTGGATGAGGCTCACTGCTATTGGGCTGTAAGGCCTTACTAACGTTGGAAAGGAGACTGAGGATCTGTGTCGTATGGACAGTATGTTTTTAAAGCTATGGTAGGCTCCAACAGGACAGAATCTTTGCCAAAGTTCAAAGCTACATTTCTTTCTGGAAATAATTAATGTTTATCTCAACTGTGATAACCAAAGTACTGACACGAATGGAGCTTCTTACGTGGATAAAGGGATTTGTAGTTTAGGAATGTCATTGTATGCTTATTTGCAAAAGGAGAAAAAGGATGTAGGGGAACAAAATACTATTTTATCTCTGGCCTGGGATGAATATTGCTAGTTTGGAGTCATTAAATAGTAGAAACTCATTTAGAAAACATTTTAGCATGTCCGATTTGATGTAGAAGTCTTCCCTGTATGAATCCTAGGGCTCTCAAGCTGCTCATTTAAATTACAAATGTCTGTACGAAGCTTACTGCCACATGCTACCTTCTCAGAGTGAGAAATGCTATAGCAGGCCGATCACCTCTTGTTTTCAGAGGTATCCAAAACCAGTGAGGCTAACAGACTGGCAGTGTTAAAAAGGCAGGTGACAGATTTTGGCTAATTGTGAGGGCAACATGAAGGAAACATCCATTGTTGCAACAAAAACATAGCTTTCAATATCAGCCTTGTCTCAAACACTCTTGTTCTATAACTCAGTCACTTCACTTGTATCAGGGCACATCTGTGGCAGTTAATACGGCTTTTCCAGAACCCATCATTCAATCACACTGAACAGGAACGAGCTGTCTAGTTTTGGCATAGTCTGTACTGATCTTTGTTCTTCTCTTGCCCCTGTTTATTGCCAGATAGACTTCTCAATTTTCTTTCCCTGGAAGTTTTTGCTTTTGTTGATTATGTTGTGTAGTTGCTTATTTGTGCTTGAAATTTAGGTAGATCTGGCTATGTGTATACAAGTCATCTTCATTTTCCCTGCATTCACATTGAGAATATATACCACCTGGTGGTGTTCCAGTGGACTTGCACTTCAGTTTGCACTATTTCTGGTGGTCAGGGAAGCCTACATGTCTTTAGGTGATTAAAGTTCTGAACACTTAAATTTTTTGTATTCTGAAAATATCAATATTGCTGCTATTGTGCTCTCTAAAATCATGAGTTAGCCTTTCGGGTTACCTGGGTCCATTTAAGCACAGTCAGGCACATAATATCAGCATACAGAGACAAATACTAGCAAAAGCTTTTTTGTAAATCTGGATGTCTGACTGAATATGTTCAGGGTGACTGAAAAGATGACTCTTACGTGGTTAGAGACAGGGATCTTCTCATGCGTAGAAATCTTAGTGAGCCATGGCAGGAAAAAATATTTCTAGAAAAGATTTTTTTCATCAGAGGTTCTGAAGTAGCCTTGAAACTAGCTAGACTCAAGTGATACCAATATGGCCAAGTCTTCTCTTGTTAAATGGAACAAGGTCTCTATTATCAAAACTTTCTGTGCTGTTCTAGTTTGTCCTTACAAACATAGGAGACAATGTGCTGCATGTTATGGCTTAAACTAATATCATCTCTGGGAAAGACTGATAGAGTTGAACTGCTAGTGTTACTGGTTACTTAATAGCTCTGAATTTAAGTAACATTACCATTTGTTTTCTAAAAGAGCATTTTTGACAGATAAAACAAAGAATTGGCTGAACTACTAAGATATTTAGGTAACTTGTGCTTGAAATGTCCTGGGGAATAAGACTCTTAAAACTCAAGCACTTAAGTATTCCTGCTTCTTTCACTTCCTTCTGGTTTAGGTGTTCCTTTCTAACTTACTCTGAAGGTTCTTCAGAGTCCTTATTTTTATTTCTGCTTTCTATAGCCTGGGTCATGTTTGTACCAGTAGCAGGTTACAAAAATCTAATTTTTCACAACTTAAAGCAGTGTCCAAGCTTATCAGTGGAGTCTTACACGACTCTCAACGTCTCATGGTTTGCTTGTCATTCTTGTCTGAGTTTGTTGCTTGCCTGTTATACTGTACGCAAGTTCCTTATCTGCTGGCCAACAAGTGCTTCTTTTCCTATAGCTATGGAGAGGTTCCTTTTCAGAACCGCTTTATGGAATTGATGACATGGCCGTACCTAGTTAGTCTTAGAAACTTGCCTTCCGTATGCATGCTCCAAGTGGTCTTCCCACAATACCCATATGACTGACTTTAGTGAGAAGGTAGCCAGGATATCTGATGGGGCAAGGTAATGGTGTCAAGTCAGTGAAGTGAGTTCACTACCTCTTGATTACAGGCTTTTGAACCTAAGACATTTTCTCCATTTTACAGAATGGATGGCTTCCACCCAAGACTGGATAGACATGCTTCACTTGAACATGGCCCTCTCTGGAACTTGACAGCTGCTGAGGTCTTTAGTCCATCAGATAAGTTATGTAGGACTTAGTAGGAGTAGTACTCCTCAGGTGGTGGCTAGTAAGTGGTTAAAATTCACCTGTGTCAATGACACCAACAGTGACACAGGGGTAAAGGTAAGGCCCATTTAAATGTAGGTAAATTCATATTTAGCAACTGACATTGGATGGTATCCATTGCAAACTAGAGCACATGTTTTAGGACTGCCTCTGTAAATGGATTCAAACACTACAGGATAGGGTCCAGAAAATGGATGACCATGAGTTTCTTAGCTGAATTAATCACTTAAATATTTCTTCTGTTTAAGTAAGTTTAAGTTGAGAGAAGATGCTGCCAATACTCTGTGGAAGGGAAAGCATGGTAAGAATAATGTTGAACTCTTGTTTTGGCTACCTACTGCTTGTGTAGTGACAAGCTGGCTCTGGGGATGAAATAGCACTGAGTATGGAGAAAGCATCTGGTGGTTGTCTGTACCACTGCTTCTTCCAACTTCTAGCAACTGGATCAATCAAAAACACTCGAGGTGCTGTGTAGCTTTTGGTGTAGGCATACTTTCTGAAACCCAACATCTAACTTCGGTTTTATTGAAAGCATTTTAAAATTAAAATCAGGCTTGATGGCTAGGAGGCAATATGTAACAATCTCAAGCTTTTTTACTATGAACATGTTCACTTTTCTTGTAAAAAAAAAAAAAAAAAAAAAAGCCTTCGTTAATTCTTACCACTAGCTGGTGCTAGGATACAGTTTACTGAGTGTGAGTCATGGTGTTGTATCTGCATTATTAGCCTGCAGTGAGTAGTCTTTCATTTTGCTTTACTTTTCATTCTGCTTGTGTATTTTTTTAATACATTGCTCCTGACAAATCTTAAGTCATTCTTGTGGTTCTTGCTCAGTTTTCTGCATGAAATGCAGTCAATCAAGCATGCTTATTGTAGAAGTAAGCTAATTATTAATCATGACAAAATGAGCTAGAAAAAGCCATCAGGAAAACTGTTTTCAAGGTGTAACTTCATAATTATGAGTTAAACATTTCTTAAGCTCAGCACTTCTAGGTTTAAATGAACAGATGGCAGGGCTTGCCTCCCTGAGAGTTGTGGTTAATAGTAATGTATGTTTTCATGATCTCCTTAATATTTTGTCTCTTACAAAGAGACAGATCTTAGTGCCAGGAGTAGTTTCCTCAGGCTAAGTCCAGCTCTGGATCATAGAGGTAACCTTACACAGCAACTGATACTACGTAAATTGTTTCACTACTTTACTAATAAAGCAAAGGCTGCCTGTTAAAAATGTAAGCTGTATTTTATTATACAACTTACCTTTAAGGGCTGTGTTTTGGGTCAAAATCTCTTGTACCACCAGTTTCTAAAGCTACGTCTAAGTTGTGAGAAGTGGACTTTTTCTTCATTCTCTTTGTATAAACAGTTTGCATGGGTGTAGGCAGAACACTGACAGCTCTGCAAATGGCTGTCCTTTATTTCTCAGCAAATTGCACCAGTGCTAAGTGCACAGGAGAGTGCATTCCTCAAGAAGGGGAGCTAGCATGTGTATGCTATGCTCAGTATGCTTATTCAACTCCTGTGGTTTTTTTGCAAAATGGTAGATAGGAAATGAGGAAGAGCTGACTTTCCCATCTCTTTTTCCCTTGAGTACACCTGCTGAACCTGCTAATTCCTTCCCTGTTTCCTGCACGGGATGAATCAAAAATGTCACAAGGCAAAATATCCACAGGATTCTAAAGGAATGTGTTATCTGAGGATGACATGGTTGATAAAAGCAGGAAATGGGAGTTGCTTCCCAGCTCAAATGAGACATACAGTACTAATTTCCTGAGACAAACATCAGTACATTTAAAATTGCCTTGTTAGAAAATGTTTAGTCATTCCAGGGTAGCAGGAAGTAATTGCAACATTATCTTCCAATAGGAAAGGGAGCAAAGTAAGAATGATACTGATGCAATGCAGCAACAATTCCAATAAAACCAGAGTGAGAGTAGGAGCTCCCTCTGGTATTTGAGGGGGGAAATGGTAGAAAGAATCTGTCTTATTCTTCAGAGAATGCCCCTGTCTTCTCTTATGCAGAACAGGAAGCTACTGATGTTTTAAGAAAAAGAGTTTCTCTGTATTATTGTAAGTCCTTTAACTCATTTTTCCTACAACAAGACTGCCATCCGGCAGTCTTAAAGGCAATACTGACCAGCACCAGAGTTAAATCATTGACTAGAAGTGGATGAACCTAAATCCTCATTAAAATACCTCCTCCTTCCCTCCCTAGTACTGCAAGAGCAGCCCAGGATGAATTAAGTGGGTCCTTATCCTTGTGTTTGTGCTGCGAGATCCCAGAGAACACTGTAGATCTATGATTCTATGATAACCTGAAGCGTAGACCAGGAAAAGATCAGACTGATGACCTAGAGCCCCTGTGTGCCTGACCTTGGACAGATGATTTTTTTGAGACCAACTTCTCATCTGTCAGAAGAAAACATTTTTATGATTTTTTTCCCTTGACGCAAGTTTATCTGAATACTGATGTTGCTTAACATCTGAAATAGCCCCCACAGGTGGGCAAGTCCACTGTTTCATTTTAGCTCCATCTGGAAAAGTGAATGAATTTTATGTTTTGCAGTTCTCTACTCTCCCTACTCCTTCCATTTTCCACTTTTTTGTGGATGACACTGTTTGGTTTTGGTTTGAACGCTCCAAATCAATCATCCTTGTCCAACTGCTTTCTGAAAACAGAACACAACCTTGAAAATGCACGGAATGTGCAGCACTCCTTCCCTGCTAAGACACTTGCCAATTTAGCATTTACCAGAGTCTGAAAATCTGACTTCTCCAGCCTGGAAGAGCCTAACAAGCTACATGATTGAATGGGGATCTTTGTGTTGCAGTCCAACTGTTTGTTGCAGAGCAGGGGGAGCTGTGGGTTTGGTCCAGTGCCTAAATCCACAAGCCTTGGACAAAGACACGTGGCTAGTGTGATGCTGGGTTTATTTATACTTAAATGCCTCCATGCTGCAGCTGTGAAAAAAAAGTACAAAGCACTAATTCAGACTTCTCATTATGGCACCTAATGTCAAGTTACATATCCACTATTACCTTCTATATCCATCAGTAGTCATCTAACAAAACCAGATACGGAGAACTTCAGTATGATTAATACTTCAGGTGAAAAAAGCTGTCAGGGAAAAAGGTGGATATGGTTAATCTGATATTTCATCTGGTTAAGTAGATGAGTGTAAATAGCCATAACAATGTCTTTAGGCATGGTGTAGGCCAGTTATGCCTTAAGCTTTAAATTGCAGTGGTTCAGCCGTATCTACGCTACAAGACTTTAGATGGTGGAGGAGAAATTATTTTTAGATAGAATGGTTTTTCTTCAAAACCAATCAGAGCACACTTCTGACCTGAGGGTTCTTGGTGGATTCAGTAAGTTGCTTTTTCCCCCGCCGTGTCCTTTGTTGGCATCTTATAAGAATAGATAGGATCATGTTATAAAACATAATGGAACATCACTTCATTTGAACTAATACAAAGCTGTGACAGGATTAATGTTTAAAAACTTCTGGGTTGGTGGCTTTCCCCTTACCTGTGGCTATAACCTTTGGCAAGTCACGCTCTCCTGAACTAGAGGCAGTACTTGCCATCCTCATGTGAATGCTACATCAGTGCTCTTGAGTTTGAGAACTTTACAGAAAGCATCAATGTGCAGGTTGTACTTACTTTTTAATGAAATAATATATGGTTAAGATACTTGCAATAGCATACTGCAGGTGCTCTTACAATAGTGAGCAATTGCATTTAAAAGCAATTGCTGCATGTCTTAATTGGCATTTATTTATAAATGCACACTTTTCAAATTTATCAGAGTAACTTGAGATCTCCATAATCCTTCCGGTTCATACTTAATTATTGCTGGTTTTATCGAATTAATTCTTCTGGTATTTTCTGTTCTTGTAGTGAAAACGTGCCTTAGATGAACTCTTGTAAGAATTGCTGTACTGATGCCTAGACGTATTATAAATATTGATGCATCAAGTCGTTGCTTTCATAGTATACTACTGCTGTATATCTTCCTCTCAGACACAAACACAAGGGGACAACTATGTGTATGATACTTTTTAGTGACATCTGGCATTTTCACAGGAAGCCTGGTGCCTGCTTGTCTGTTGGGGAGAGCCACATTCATGACTCAAAGCCAAGCTGCAAAAGGGAACATTACTGTTACTAACTATAAAGGAATGAATGTGATCGGGGGTAAGGACTTTAAGTTAAAAGCAAGTGTTGATATATTGAATGTTGTTCCCTGTGACTAAAAATCAAACCTGGCCAGCTGGGTAAAGTATGGAGCTGTCGTTTCCTGATGTGTTCTCATGCATAGGAAGTCTCCTGACCTTGGGCCTTGGTTCTGCAAGCATGTATGCTGATCATTCATTTCAGTTTACAAAGGTATTTGCCCTAGGACAATGTGCTGTTTGACTTCTTGCAAAGCAGAAAAGATCCCATCTTCCACATAAGTTCTACTAAAAACCACGTAGCTTGTGTTCAACCTACTTTTGAAGTCCTGAACTAGTAATGGGAAGCTAGATAATACAAGCCAATGAAAGCTCAGGCACAGAACACTGCAGCAGTTTGTGCATGGACTATAGAACTCTGCATGAATTTTTAGTCTATATTTCTAGAACTGTTTCTATCATGAAGTTAAACAAGGGAATTAAGTTAAGAATTCTTCAGTAGCATATCAATACATAACAAATATGACAAAGATTTTCATGAAGAAGTCATTGTTTCTTTGGGTTTGCTTGAAGCTGAATAGAATGTTCTACACTTGAGACTTCTAGGCAGCAAGGCAGTATGAATCATCAGAATATTAAATGTATTGGTGTAGCAGCAGTTGCTGTTTCTTCATGTTGACAGAATAACGGAGGTCTTCTGATTCTTCAGAGCCCTTGCTTTCTCTAGCCATGTACTGAGTATCCTGTACTCTAGCTGATAACTAGAAGGAAATTAATGTCTTCACATTTTTGCAGGTTCAGATTTAGTACAGCACAATGTTTAATACTGAGTCTCTAGTGCTGGAAGCCCCCCACATTATGTTTCAGTGCAGCATGGGTCATTTGGTTAGGGGTTAATTTCACCTAAAATCAATACAACTTTCTTTAAACTAGATGGCAGAATATAAAGATAGAATTAAGACCAGAAAACTTAGATAGTTGGTATATGAAGTTAAAATGGCTCTTAGTGGGAGGCTCTGGAGTAGGAGCAAAGCAGAGTTTGCTTGAGCAGAATACAGGCTGTTCAACTAGTGTTCTGTACATGATCCAGGAAACCTCTGAGCTTCACAAAAAGGTTGTCTGCTCTAATGCTATGCTTTTTCAAATGGGGTCTTGTTACTTCTGGCTTAGCCAATATCCAGAACAGGCATAAGAACAGTTTTCTCATTTTGTGGTATTTGCAAGCTAGCAGCAACTGAGGCGGTGCAGAAGAAACTGGTGGCATTTGTGCTATTCCCTACAATGGTTGAATAATTCATAATTCCATATGTTATGTGTTTGGTCAGACATCAAGTGCATCTTACGGACTAGTTTCCAGTGCAGACAAGATACAGTCATTTCTGTTAGTCTAGATTTAAAAATTCTTTTACGCTGCCACAATAAGAAAAAGCTGTCATCTTCCTGCTTTCATATGAGTTTACATGCATTTTTAGCTAATTCATACAAGTCCCACAAGCAAACAGAACAGTCATTCATGAAACTTGATCCTAATTCTCTTTCAAACACCAGTGGCATGTATGGACACTTGGAAACAAAACACCTGAAGTAATCTGGCCCCCTTTAAGTACTGTAACCTAGAAGTACAGGGGCAAAGGATGCTAGTGTGAAAAGTCAAACTCTTTCTAGCCAAGACAAATGTCTTAACTGAAGTGAGTCACAGGAATTGGAAAGTGTATTAAGGTGTGTGTGAATTGTATTTCAGGGATGGGACCTCATGTGCTCATCTGTAAGAGACTGCAGACTCGCTTTCTTGAAAGATAACTCATTTACTATACCAGAAATTTCAGAACTGATTGGGTAAACTGCATGACTTTTGTTACTTGAGTAACGCTGCAGAATGCAGTGAGTCATAGGTAAAAAATGTACTGACACTTAAGTTAAACAAAGATGCCTTTAAAAAATAAGTTCAACTGAGGTCCCATAGCTTCAATAAAGGTAGTGAAAACTTTGCAGCCGACTTCAAGCCCACTTTGGGGCCTTGGATTTTGTACTTTAAGAATGCCCCATACTAACTTAGCATTAGTAAAGAACTGGCTTCAGATATATACTAGGTTAAATCTTACCGATTTTTATGTAATGCATATGTGACTTTATACAGTGGTATCATTAATTTTTCCCTTACTTTAGTTTTGTGCAGCTTTTGAGTGTAAGTAGAAATGAGTGTAAGCAGAAATAAACCAAATGAGATTATGCTGGAGGTGACACATGAATGCATTATGCCATGGTATTGTACTACTAAGAACAAATTCTGGGATGCATATGCTCTGGTATCTGAATATTCCTTA
>VZTL01012919.1:0-31671 GCA_013400535.1 Scopus umbretta
GTCATCAATATACTGCAGGTGTTTGGGAGCCTCACCTTGTTCCGGTGCAGTCTGTATCAATCCATGGCAGATGGTGGGGCTGTGTTTCCACCCCTGGGGCAGTTGATTCCAGGTGTACTGGTTGCCCCTCCAAGTGAAAGCAAACTGTGGCCTGCTTTCTGCCACCAAAGGGATTGAGAAAAATGCATTAGCAATATCAATTGTGGCATACCATTTGGCGGCCCTTGACTCCAGTTCTTTCTGGAGTTCTAGCATGTCTGGCATGGCAGCACGTAGCGGTGGCGTGACTTCGTCCAGGCTGCGATAGTCCACTGTTAGCCTCCACTCTCCATTAGATTTTTGTTACAGCACAGCTTTTAAAAGCGGGATGGCTTTGATTTCTAGTCCTATGTGGCCATGACTTCTGAGAGGAGTTGTGCAACATGTGTTGGTATAGTGGTTGACTTGCATGAAACCAAGTAATTTGATTTATAGAATTCTGCTGCTATGCTGTGCTGTTTAGTTTTGTAAGTTGTGGGAGGTAACAGGTGATATATTGGGAATGTGGGATGACTTGTATGTGACCTGTTAAATACCGTAACTCAGCTTCAGTGTAACAGTCTGTATTATCAGTTTGTACACTTGCCTGTACCGTCTTTTAATTTTATCTCACTCACTCCCCACCCGTACTCTTACACTGCCAGTTCCCCTTATCTATCACTTTGCTCCCTGTGCAGGTGGAATGTTTTGATGGACTACTGTTACACCACGCCATCCGGTAATCCTAGTGATGATCTTCGATATGATCTTTTTTTCAGGTAGGTCCTGTGCAAACCCAGTGTTTTGTGAGTCTTTCCTTGAAAAAGCAGTTATAAATCTTTTCAACAGTGGTCTTCTAAACTGCCTGGAAAGTCTAAGCAATGTTATCAGGGAGGACTGAGGGCTGGGCTTACAGACAACATGTCAGGACTTATCTTGTTTGTGAACATAAACATAGAAGCAAATGCAAAGTCGTAAGAATTAGAAGGTAGGGAAGCATCTATCTAAAATGCTTCTACTACAGATACCATAAACACCCAAACTGAATGGCTAACTGTCCTTTATTTTACCAAAGGTACCCTCATGGTGAATGACAGTAATATTAAATATCATAGACTCCAGTTCAGGAAAGCAGTTAAGCAAATGATTAAAGATAAATAGATGCTCCTGCTTCTACCCCCAATAATAACATTTATTTGAATTGGAACTTTGAAAAACATCTGGGCAGTATCTCAGATAAAATCTTATCAGGGACAGTTACTGGAGAGATAGTTTGTCTTCATTTGGAGTTACTGGCATCTTATACTGCTTAGCATACCTGATTACTTTTTGCTTCAGTTCTCAAGTTTCTTTGGGTACTGGAATTAAATGGTACCTTGCTTATAGTTGTGATGTTGCAAAACAAAACACAGTGTTTTTATAGGAATGCATTACAGCACAGGACTGTGCAGCCTAACAGGCAGATTGTGGCTGCCCATGTTGGACGTTAGGGCACGGTGTTCTTTTCCAAGGAGCTAAAGCACTGACCTTGCTGCTTAAGTTATCTTATTTTCAGCTAAAAAGTTCAAAATGCTGGTCATACACCTGTTCATCCTAGTTTTAATCTTCTCTGCAAAAACTAGCTGTGACAAGGACCCGCAGACAACTATAATTGAAAATGGCAAGAGCCAAATGGGCCGGTTTTCCTTTGAGGTGTTTCGCTTTGTCAAGCACAAGAACCAGAAGATGTCTACGGTCTTCCTTCACTGTGTGACAAAGCTATGCAGAGCAGATGACTGCCCCTTTCTTGTGCCAGTAAGTTTCAGTGGACAGAATTTGCTGCTAATTAGCTGGATATAAAATAGGCATACTGGAGTTATTCTGCATACAAATGCTATGGAAGTTTGGATGGCACAGAATGAAGGTGACTTGTAGAGTCTGAAATAAGAATGTTTTTTGTGTCTGAAGGAATGTAAAACAGCTGATGAAGAATAGCGTAATGAATATTGTAATCTGGAGACAGAATAATACTAGACCTGCAAAACACAGGTTGTTGAACATGTGAGAAATGACCTCTTTGCCTTTTGGTCCTTAATTCATTCTTAAAAGTAATAACTCTGAGACAACTTCAGAGCTGACGTTCTTAGTAGAGCATCTAAGAAACAAGGTATACAGAGTCAGAGTGGATGAACAGAAATATCTTAGAATTTATCGAAAACTTAAAGGTATAGTAAGTGCCTTTATACTGACAAGGAAAGTTTGAAAGAGCTTCTGGTAGTGGAAAAAAAAATAAATTACTACGTCCCCTATAGTTTATTGCCACCTCCCTTATAGTCTGGAAACCGCTGAAGTTCATGGAGTTGTGTCAATTCAAAAATTATTTAATTTTAGGAGCGCCAGGAGCAACAAATATATTTTGGAAATTGAAACATTTAAATAAACATATAAGCACAGAAAATTCTGTGTTGATGTCTTCAGAATGCAGTATTGTTTCCTATTGAATAACTTACCATTTAGAATTTAAAAATGCTATCAGTTCAGTATACTCTGACTCTTTGCACATTACTTTATACTTTTGTGTTACACTTTTAAATAATTCATTGTGTTGAATTTATGTTCTGAGATTTTTGAAGTTCTTTCACAAGAAGTTGAAATTAAAGAAATGCTCTTGGTTGAAGCATACTTGAGTACCCAAGATTAAGGCAGATGACAAGTTAGCGGTGTGAAAGGTGGATTCCAGATGATAGAGTGCTGGGGATTGTTTTAATGTGGGTCATTGCTATTCAGAACTGCATGGAAAATGTGTGAACTTTAACTCGAGAAGCTTGCTAGAACAGGGACTGTAGCATGTTGTCGGTCCCTAGTCAAGCAAAACACATTTGTTGGGGAAAACTGTCTGTAAACAAAGCTTTGGGAAATTAACTACTGAAAATTTAATATACAATAAGATGGATCTTGTACGCAAGAGCAATGTAGTTCTGTAAATGAAGTGAGGCAAAATACAACAGGAAGCTGGGCATTTATAAGATACACTTCTAGGGAATATTGCAGCTGTTTTTATTGCAAAGTAATTTAATGCATACTAAGAAATAAAATCAAAGTTGTAGTGTCACTTATAAAAGAGTTTACATTAAAGCAGGAAGCACAGAAGGGCCATAATTCCATTCCACTCTGAAACTGTGATTGTTTTGATTAACCGCTCAGATTTGCAGTAACAGAGAAAGAAGAGACGCTGGTGGGAGGACAACTTGGAACCCTCAGAGCACCTCTGGCAATGCTGTAATTTCTGCTGGCCCCATCATTACGAGGAGTGGTAGGAACGAGCAAACTTTTTCTATGGACTGCAGGAATTTCAGAAACCTGCAGAAATGTTTTGGAGTTTAATATAAATTTGCGGTGACCTAGAGAAAGGGTGGATGCTCCATGAGTTTGCTGGGTAATTTTTTCTCTACTGTTGGAGTCTTTGGTAGAAATTTTGAGCTAATATTTTTGTTAGGCTCTCACATGCTTCCTCCCTACCCCAGTAAAATCAGTGTGGGATACTGTTATACATAAAAGCCCAAACTCAGTGGGTTGACTTCTTTTTTTTTGTCAGATTCACTGAAGATAATGGAATTTAAGGCACTGTGTTCAGTTTTGCAATTTAATTTGGACAGCTAATGACTATTCGCTGTCACTTTCTATTCACTATTTCTTCCAGCTTCACCTGTAGGTTTTTAGCTAAGTGTTGCATAAAATTAATACATGCTATGCTTAGCCTTCAGCTATAAGAAAGAAATAGGACAAACACATTGTAAATTCTAAACAGTGGGCCAAAGTCTACTCCTTTAAATCCAGGGTGGAATTCCATGATTTCCAGTTTTATTACCAAAGGGTTTTTTAAAAAAAAAAAACAAAACCCACAACAAAACTCCCCAAACAAGCAAAAAAACCCAAAACCAACTCTAAATGCAACCTGCAGTCTCTGAAAAGAATTTGTGACTGCTGTTGACAAAATAATAAAAATAAAATATTTTTAAAATGATTAAGAAATTCTGTTTGCAGATATTATAAGTTGTTGCAGTTAAGCAAATGATGTCAGCAGTCTTAGCTTTAGGAAGCTGAGAGCAGGACTGAGTTGTATCTAGGAAAAATAATTGATACATTTGAGAATAAAATCCCTCTTTATGAGCAAAGTGGTTTTTCCCACATATACAAAGAGAACAACTGACCCTCCAGAATAGGGAACTGTCTAGCAAGAGGCCATTTTTAGAACAAATACCCTCTGTTATAAGCAACATTTCTGCAATGAAAATGAGTATTTTTATTCTGCATTATATGTAGTCCCAACTGAGTTGCTGCTATCTGATTAGTCAAGAAAAAGTGACAAGAACTAACTTCAGAGCTGCATGCATGAGTACTTATGGGAAATGAATGACAGATTTGCTCGGATAAACATGTATGCTGGAGAAATGCTGCCTTAGGCAAGGAATGGAAACTAGATAAAGCTTGTTATATGAGCAGCCCATGTGAGGCAATGTAGCTTATGATTCAAATGCTGTGAATGCTATTTTTACAATTAAAAAAAAAAAAAAAAGATACTCATCAATTACCTTTAAATAGTGCATAACCATAAGCAAACAGATCTGTCCATGGGTGTTTAATGACCCCAAAGAAAGGATAAATGATTTTATAATTTCTTGACAACTGTTGAGGTTTTTTTAAATGAAAACAGGAATAAGGCTGGTAAAGGAAAATAATACATTTTTAGGTGTCTTCTGCTTGAGATATGTGGCTAAAGCTTTTTAGATTAGACATATGTCTGCATCTCCATAGTATGCTTTTGGAGCATCCCACTCCTGCTGACAGAAGGATGGTTTGATGGGAAGTACTTTGCAAAAAATGGCATTCAGTTCTGAACTCTGCCACAAATTTCCTGAGTTGTCTTGGGCAAGTCACTTAGTCTGACTTGCACTTCACTCTTCTTTCTGGAGCAGAAAGAGGGAATTCGTATTTCCTCCCACTGTCCGTTGCCATAGTGAAAATAAGTGCATTAAACATGTGAGGCTCATGAATACTGTAGTCAAGGAAAGAAACAGGGGAAGGTCATGAGAGAACTTGAACACAGCTATCTGGTTTTGGATGAGGAGCGCCAGGGTGCAGTGCTGCCTTACTCTGGCGCGGTGCTGCATGGAGGTGCTTATACTGTTTTCAAGGCCAAGCCTGGTGGAGCTTTAGTACAGACACATTTGTACAGAGCCCATCAAACTGCACCTGACTCGCCATAGTACCTACCCCGGTATTAGGTCTGCAGTTGCTTAGACGTGCAACCCCTCACTTCCCGCATTTAGTTTGGTGCCGCATCTCTGCCGGGGCTGGTCCTGCGCACACTGGTGTCTGCAGAGGCACCTCGCGTTGGCCAGGTCTCCCCATTACTCTAGTCACCAGTTGTTCTGGTAACAGAGCTGTTTATACAGTTACCTTAATAGGAACTGAATAGTGCTGCTGCAAACGGGTAATGGTACTTCTCCTGTGTATTTCTGAACTCTTATTTCTAACATTTTGTTCTTTTCAGAGAAACTTTATTCTTGTTTGTTAATCTAAAATAAGTCATTACAGGAGACATACACAGAAGAAAATGTTTTAGTCTCTGTGTGTAGAAACAGAGCAGGTACCTACTTGTGAAGGTGAAATTGTGTAGCTTTTGATGGATGTCTCACTTAAACTTAGAAGACAGCTGCTCAAAACAAATGTATACGTGAGCTGTGCTTACAAGTTGCACAAAAAAGCAAAAACAGTGACAACAAATGTAGTTCTGAGATGGACAATGGTAAGTAAGTAAAAACTGAAGGCAAAATACAAATGTTTGCCTGAATATAATGTGACTATGTAACTGTCAAGAGCAAAGTGAACATGGGGAAAGGGCATTTTTGCAATCATTTATGGTCACTGGTGTATTTTGCCTTTAAAAACTCAGGTTAATTTTTTTTCCTGTACAGATCTTCTTGTAATATGATTAACAGTGAAGGGACTTGCATATAATACCATGCTTATGGTTGTATTTTTATTTAGGGACAGAATAGAACTGGCCACATTTTCAATTAAGAGGTTCCTGCATTAAGGTGTGGGTGGTTTTTTTGTTGTTTTTTTTTTTGTTTTGTTTTGGATTATTTTTTTTCCTCCCACAGAATACCAAGTAACTTCATATTGGTGTGCTCGCATTAAAAATGAAGTAATGTTGTGTAATTAATGTTGGTGTCCTTATTCTACCAGAGATGTTAAAAGCTACTAGTCAATGTTGCAAGTATAGCTGATATGTTTTGAAAATAAAGCTAGGATTATTGACTTTTGTGTTGCAAGGAGGGGAGGAGGTAGACAGAGGTATTTGTAAAATATAATGCATCCCATTTTTGTTTTATACAGATGAGATGCCAACCAACAATTCACAGCTTGGTAAGTTAATCAGAATTCCAAGAAACATAAAAGAGGCTTTATGAGTGAAACAGAACTGAGGAGATGAACCATTTTGATTGAGGTCTATGTACTGAGCTGGAATGTTTTTTTTTCTTTTTGGCTTTTTTTGTCACTTAAATCAGTCAATACTGACATTCTGTAAAGAAGGCAATTGGTGAATCTGGAATGCTCAGTTTAATTTGTGTACCCAGCCCCACCAATATAGCAACTTCTAATTCCTCTGATGGAATTGAAATGAAAATCTGCTGCTGTGATATATGAGGGTGAAGGAACATTGCGACTGCCAGGTGCAAAATCAGACTTAAGTGGTAAAATTTGCTCATGCCACACAGGAGTAGAGCAGAAAAATGGTTATTATAGTGCAGTCCAGCTCGGTTCACAGCTCAAAGTCAGAAGAGCTCTGCTTCAGCTCCTGTCTCCTGGCATTTAACTACACAAAGAGCCTATGGAGAAGCTTCGATAGAGCTTGTGGTCTGCTAGGGCAATGAAGGAAATAGGCTGCAGGGGAGAGCAGGTCTCTGAGTTTTAGGGTGCTTCTTCTTTGGGCACTTGGAGGACTTGTTTCAGCCTGCCTGTTACTGTTTTCTGCTGGTAACAAGGAGTAGCTAATGACTAAGAAAGGTTGGTCAAGGCAATCGGGTGGTTCATTGGGCCATTCCACCTCTTGTTCATAACAGGACTGAGTGGCACAAGCAACCTGTCCTGTGCTCTGAGCTCTAATACTATTTGTTCCCTTCTTATCTCAACTTAAACCACATAAAAGCAGCTACTTTTCTTGCCTGGCATGGAAACAAAAGTTCTTCCTGTAATGAATTGCTTCCTAATGTGTTCCTACCCATGTGTGTCACTAAAATAATAATAATAAAAAGCAAATTCTCTATTTGTTGCACACAGCTTGCTCTGTTAATGGCTGCTACCTTTCCTTCCCATCCAATGAAAGCAGCAGCCCTCTTGTTCCATCCCAGATCAACAGCTTTCCTGTGCCTGTTGCTGTCCCAGTGAAGGGCATAAAGGTAGACCAAGGTGGGATTACTGCTGTAGTGGAGAGAAGACAAGGTCAGAAGGCAGCACAGCATTGAGAAGGGGAGGGCAACCTGCTCAACAGAGCTGACTTTTTTGCAGCTTGGTGAGGAGGGAGGGATTGATGATATTTTGGGCAGGTGGCTGCTTCTGGGAGGAGCAGTCTGGTTTCTTGTGTAGAAGCTCTGTTATCATTTCACCTTACTCTCCAGCAGTGGTAATGGCAAACACACACTGGTGGTTTGGGTAGCACCCACCACTCAAATGTTTGGTGTTTTGTTTTGGTGTGTGTTTTTTTTGTGGTTTGTTTTCCCTCCTGCTGGAAAAGATGGTACAGGCTTGATGTGTGTGTTCCAGTATCCAGGAACTGATCCATGAACAGCCTATTGAGCTACACTAAATAGTAAATACATATGTTACCTCCTCTCTCAAAGAATTGATAAACATATTAAGAAGCTCTCTGTGAAGGCATACAGACAAGCTTAGAGTAGCTTGGATATCTGGTGCCAGATAGACCTGCTAAGGATTTATATACCCTTCAAATTGAGATGTGGATAATGATATCAGGGAAGAAATCCTTTCATTAACTTGGTTAGGCCACAAATCCTTATTACTCTGCCTTGATGGTTCTTGGATGGTGATAGTCTTTCCTTAAATAGCAGAGGTCAAGGTGGGTCACTAGCATATGAGGGATTATGCCTTAGAAGTATCCTTACTGTCTTTCTCCCTCAGCATGGTGGGTATTGAAAGAACTAATAACTGTTTTCAAAGTATACTTAGATAAGCTTTATCCAAGTAGACAGGTGCTCATTCTGAAGTACAGTTTTAGTCCCTTCATTGTAATTATTCTGTACATAGGGTATTGTAATGGAAAGACAGAAGTGTTTGGCACTACTGAGAGATTCTAACCATATCTTGCCTGTGTATTTTTGTTCTCCTTGCAGCTCATCCAAATGGACCTCCTTTCCAGCTGAACTCGGTCACCAGTGCACTGATTTCAGGCGTTGTCATCCTAGGAATCACAAATGTTTTCTTTTTTGTATGTTCCCTAACTCTTCTACACAGAAAGTGGCCCAACAGTTCAGTCTTGAGTGGCGTCCGAAACCCGGTTTTCAACTGAAAGTGATTATTTACTTGCACTTTTTCTTTGGGGTTGCCTTTCTTGTCCATGAAATATTATTCCATTAAAAAAATAATATTAAGGCAACACTCCAGCTGTATCCAGCTTCTATTCCAGCTATTTTATATTTGTAGATTTGCTAGATGTTGTGTAGGTAAGCAGCACTGATATTGGTAACAATCCTAGAAAATCATGAGAATCTCAATTGTGTTTGTGATCAGACTGACATTATGCCCATGGGTGTGCTGACAATAGAGCTCACGCCTCCAGCTTCCCAGTAAGGTCTTAAAGCTGGAGATGCCGAAGGTGATAGCCTTTTCCAAGTATGCCATTCTTATACAAAACCTGAAATATTCAGAAACATTCACAAGTTCATAAATACCTAGTAAGATAAGGATCACTTCTGTTTTGTCATGGTATTTTTCACAAATTTGAAAAAACAATTGTACTTGTTTTCATCTATCTTGGCTAAAAATAACCCCAGAGAGACTTAGAATAAGTGACTTCTGCTTATTATTCACTTGGAAATGTTTTCTTAGATTTATCTTCCATTGAATTGTGGCAATAGCATGTGAAGGACATAATTTGGCTGGGTATCTTTGAGTCAAATGGTTTAGGGCAAACTGCAGCTGGTCCCAGGGAACAGTGCTGCAGTTCTTGAGGTGGAAAAAAAACCCTTTTCCAGCAAAATCAGAGTGAGAATCTGAGAGCTTTAAATCTAACTTCAATCTAACTAAACTTTTAATCTAACTTTAAATCTAAGCAGAAAGTTAATTCTGCACAGAATTGCCACATCTGCAGCCTTCAGTCAAATTCTAAGCCCGGGAACTGCTACAAGGGGAAAGTATTCCTTTCCCCCTGACTCCTTGAAAAAGGCAAGCTAATAAAAATGCCTGAAGTTTCCTCATACGCAATTATTTTTGGAGCACAATTTGGAAGTTGAGTAAAAGTCTCATTAATATCCTAATTTGTTAGGGCCAGTTTTGCCCCATGAGTTTTGCAGATAAGGCTTTCCTTCCTACAGGAAGAGTTGGGAATCAATGCTTATTTCTTAACAGATTTTCTGCATGGATTAGACTTCTTCACTGCATGGATGAGGGGAAGAGGGCAACTAGAAGGATAACAGCCCACAAGCAGTACCATACTGTTGACTCTAATTAATCTGCTAAACATCAGACTTATCTGAAGTGAGCGTGAGTGACCACGTGCCCTCACACAGGAGGGCAGTGCCCTCAACAGGGCAGTTGCATAGCTGTCTAGAATAAATAATGCTGGTACTAGAGAGGCCACTGTAGACACAACATATATTAAGCTGGACTGGATAGACAGTTGGGATTTTGGTCATGCATACAGCAGTTAAATTTCATTTGTCATGTACTGTACCTGTTGGCCTAGAAACACCTCATTGTTATTTATCATCATCCTGTTTTAACCATGTCTTTGTTTTCATTGATGTGACACAACTGGCTAATGATCAGGGCTCTTTGGCTCTCAAGACTGAAGACTAAAGTTCTTGGTTTTCTCTGATCCTGCAAATGCTGTATAAAGGCCTGTTGTTCACAAAGTCCATTGTGCTGTAGTGTGGTATCCCTAACAACCAATATTGTGCATGTTTTCCTCCAGTCTTAATACCTCAGAAACATTTTTGCACTTCAGGGGTTAGGTCTGATGACATGTAAAACATGATTGTTTAATAAAATTTTTTGAAACATTTCAGAATGGATGTCTGAACTGTCTTCCTCCCCCTGTCAAATATTTACAGGTTTGTAAGTACTTTCAGTAAGCTCATTCTACAAAGATGAAAACCGGATATGCTTTTTTAAGCCAGTTTGGTAAGAGCTTTCAATACATAGGATAAGTTAATATAAGTGTAGCTTTACTGGCCTTTAAAGGAGGGTGATAAACTCTGAGATTTATATCCTAGTCTGGAGATAAATAAATTCAGATAATCTATTTTAATTTACTCGTAAAGACAACCACAGAAATTCCATTAATGTAATTCCTATTTCATAACCAGCAGCTTTAGCTGAAAGTTTCCAGTGAGGGAGATAGCCATTACCATCCTTAGTAGGTTGTTCCAACAGTGAATTGCTGTCTTTAGTACTTTTAAAAAGACCATTTCTACTGGGAATGTGCCCAGTTTGACTTGCCAGCCTTTAGAAACTGTTGTGCCTTTGTCTGCTAGACTGAGGGAGACCCTTTTTCTAATACAAATATCACATAAATTGTTTAAGACCACAGAAAAAAAAATTAGTGAGTGGTGCTGGAAAAAAAAAAAAAAAGAAAAAAAGCTGTTGATATAATAATATCATACTTGTCCTATTTCAATTTCTCTGTGTTTTTGGAAAGACAATTTGTTGCTTTTATATAAAGAAAAGTAATTTACAGTAACTAACAAAGACATGTTGACCAAACTTTTTGAGGCTTGGGTAGCCTATTACAAAAATGGAGTTGTTACCCAATAATGTAATATGCAAAATGTTTTTTTTATGGTAGTTAACATTTCTGGAGTGGTTTGTTTTTGTGAAGAACCAGGTAAGATGATGTTCTTTGTGTAACTTTTCCTCACTTGAAAATTATTAGGTACCAAAGGGTGATCCCGCACCAGTTACGTTAGGGAACAGAATTTCCACAGTCATCTCTAGGAGTCATTACTGAACTTGCTATGGATTGAATGTATTTGTCTCCGTCATTCATTAAATGGGATAAATACCGGTTCCTCCTTGGTAAAGCAACATGGAGAGTCACAGGTGGAAAATGATGCCTAAACCCAGGCTTATTTATTTGCAGATCTGACATCAGAATGCTTTACAAATGGTTTTTAGGGGAGGTGAAAACTTGAGCCAGACTGCCCAAATTTTTCTAGCAAGGAGAGGACTGACTCTGTTTTTTTTACAAAAAACATCCCCATCCTGTTTTGTTTGAAAGAAGCATACAGGTATTTAGGAACATGTGGAGACCATAACTTGTGACCTCACAAGGTTGAAGAAACAGCTTAGGCAGAAGTTGAGTGAATGTGCACAAAGGTTACACCCTGCTTTTTGAAGGTCAGGATGTTAAGCGAGAGGGAAGGGGGAATGGATTGAAAATGTGAGTTACATACAGCGGGCAGGGACTTCTGGCACTGGAGATACTGAGTTTTAAAGGGAGCAGTGGATCATGAAGATGCTTTGTACTTTGGATGAAGGAACTCTAGCCAGATACGTAATGGGGGTCTCACAGTTGTTAAGTGAAACTGAATTACTAAAAGAATAGTGACTCTACTAATAAAATCACTTCTATTAGGGGTGCCCATTACATGCATTTAAATGCTTTTTTGCACAGAGGTCAGGTTTCTGCAGGTAAGTATAGCAGACTGAAAAGTTCTCAGGTCTGTGACCCAAACTGGGGGGTAGACAGAAAAGAAACTGAGCGAGAGTTTAAATTTAAGTCTAATTCCAGTAGAATTTAATAAATCTATAAAGAGGTGAAAACACTGTCTGGGTTCCTGTCTTTGGAAGAAATAAACGGCATATCCAACTGGAGCTATACACCCCAGTGCTTGGGATAAATACAGCTGATATTTGACAAACAGGCCTTGGCAAGGGAACCTGGAAGTAAATCATGTTTCCTGCTTCATTTGGCAGGCAATATAGCTGTTCTGGGGTTGTATCTGTTTTGAAAAGTTTTTATAACTTCTCTGTTATTTGCTAGTTAATGAACTCTTTCCTAGTCTTTAAAAACAAATGTTTGTGCAATTAGGAAGCACATCCTTGAGATAATGAAATTGAAAATGTAAGGCAGAGAAGTTGTTCAAGTGACTTACCGTGTGAAGAAGGTAAACTAATTACTGTTGGCAAACTGAAGAGGGTTGCTGGCTAGCCAGATTTCAAATGCTGATATTAGATGTATAATCTCTGCTTTTGGACTTCACGAAGTAGCGTGAAAAGTACTTTGTGCTAAAGCAGGACCCGTACCAGTCCTTGTAGCCCAGAAGAACTGTTTAGCAACACCTCCAGTGTTTTGCAAGTTCACTTGCAATCCCCTGCTAAAAGGGGAAACCTTCAGCGCTTTGGACTGACAAGGTGGTGTTTTTTATAGGCATACAGTATCCTAGCCTGAGCGGGCATTGCGTTCTCTGTTTACATGCTGAACTGGCTTGCTTATGTTTAGATTCTAGCTCTCTGAGGTGCATTTATCAAACTTGCTTGTTTTGCATAAGCAAAATAAAAAAAGGCTTGCTTCAGCATGTTTTCAACCAGTTTCCCTGGACTGGAGAATGAATCGGAAGAGGTCCTGTGTTCCTGCCAGCAGCACACCTTATTTCCCATCGTGATGGAGAGGCTGAATGATGTCCACGACAGGTACTGTTCAGAGCGGGTGAGGCAACGTCAGCTCTTGTGACTGTGTTCCCCTCAACACTTTAATCCCTTGTCTCTTGATTCAAGCTGAGGCCTGCCTCTGTTCAGTTCATTTTATTATTCTTAGCAGGTGGCAACATCTGTCCACTCAGCAGCTGTTTTGAGGGACAAGGCATAGTATTTGTGGCTTTTAAAAACCTTTTTTAGAACACATTTTATTTTATTTTTTTACCTTATGAAGTGGAATTAGTGAACACGATTCATCAGTGTGATCACAGGTTACTTCGTATAGCAGATATTCCTGATTTAGTTTTTCTGCTCCAGATTGTAGTGTATAAATATAATGATCCTGTTAATGCAAATGTTAATTGTAAGTGAATATAAGGGCAAAAGTTCAGTGTGGGATCTGGGCTGGATGATTCGTTTGGCACATGTAAGTGCACCCATTAACCAGGTATGTGTTCTGTGTGACCTTGTATTGGCTCTGGAGCCCGTGACAACTGCATTGACAAGTAGGAGCCCCCTGCTTGTCAGGAGGTAAGTACTTGTCCACGTACTCACAGTTAGTGTCTCCCTTGCAGAGTCAAACCCTGCTTCTGGATGTCAGAGGCTGCATCAATGCCATGTGATGGAGTAACAACTGCAGGACTTCCCTCCCTGATCTCCCCCAACACGGACCAGTGGGTTACACGCTGTCATTGCAGCCCTGTAACTAGTACAGCCAGAGTTGTGGAACGGGTAGCCAGGACAGTTGCT
The DNA here is from genome assembly GCA_013400535.1 of Scopus umbretta. Taxonomy (NCBI): domain Eukaryota; kingdom Metazoa; phylum Chordata; class Aves; order Pelecaniformes; family Scopidae; genus Scopus; species Scopus umbretta. Next base: position 13,687 of record VZTL01012919.1, read on the forward strand.
CCCAGTCAGCCTCATCACTGTTTCCTGGTGCCTCCTAGGCTGTGGGTCCTACGTTGGTAGCGCTCTGTACATGCTGTGTAACTTGGCAAAGCAAAAGCACAGCCTTGGCAATGCTTTTGCTGTTCATTTGTATTGCTGCATATTGATACTGCCGAGTAGCTTGTTCTACTACACGTGAACTCCACACAGACTTGCTCTGGTGGGAACCCTGGTTAAATACATTAACATATGTGTATGAGGGGAAATCACTGAGTAACCGCCTCTGGATAATTGTGTTTGCTTCCACAAAAGAAGGCAGAGCAGTGAGGGGAGAGGCTATGGCCTTGGGCACGAGAGAGGCAGTCTCTGCAGAATGAGCTGTAGAGATGTCAGGTTGCAAGGAAGAGACACAGCTTTATTCCCTGTCTGCAGTCACCTGGGCTTCAAAGGCTAGTGAACGTGTAATGTGGCAGGATTTGATAACGTTTTATGGTACCTATGGGGCAATAACTTGTCTATCCTTGGCCTGGTACACTCTGGGGCAGTTAGTCCATAAGGTAGGCTCTGTAGCATAAACTAGGAAGGACTGAGTCATCCTGGGGAAATCTGCTTTGAGACTGAGCCTGCAACAGGATCAGAAGTGGACAGAGCGAAAACTTAAGCGCTTACACACCTTCCTCTTGTACAGATCACTTCTGCAGCAGGAAGGGGCTTTTTGCCTTGATGGCGCTTTGACATTCTCAGCACAGTCAGCTGGGGAAATCTTTTACAAGTGCTTGCAGAGGACAACACTGGTACACCGCTCACATAAGAACCTCTCTCTGGGAGCCTTTCTTAAGTTAATTGTACTTAATAAAGGTGTTTCTGGTTGGTCAGGCCAAATCTGTGGATGTGGCTTGTGCCTTGGCTCTTAAATTAGTTAACATTAAACTTAGACATGCTTTGAGTATGGTCCTGTTTCAGTCACTACTCTAATTTTAATCTGAGTAGGAATTGCCATCAGCTCATGATGGTGCTTTGTCTTTTCTTAGCATTTTTTGGGTCTGCAAGTTCTTTAAGTGTATTACGTTCTCACCAGGCTGAACAAGCTCCATTCCCTCAGACTTTCCCCACAGGGCAAGTGCTCTAGCCCCTGACAATCTTGGTGACTCTCAACCAGATTTGTTCTAGTTTATTGATACCTTCCTTCTATTGGGGGAACCAAAAAAGGACACAGTATCTACATGAGGTGCAAAATGTGGTGAGTAGTGGGGGACAATTACTTCCCTCAATCTACAAGCCATGCTCCTGTTCATACAGCCCAGGACACTGTTGACCTGCCTTGCTGCCAGGGCCCACTGCTGGCTCCTGTGCAGCCTGCTGTCCACCAAGATCCCCAAGTCCTTTTCAGCAGAGCTGCTCCCCAACCAGTCAGGCCCCAACCTGCATCATTGCAGGTGTTACTCCCACCCAGCTACAGGACTTTGCAGTTGTTCTTGTTGAATTTCATGAGACTCCTGTCAGCCCATTCCTCCAGCCTGCCCTGGTTCCTCTGAATGGCAGCCGTGCTCTTGAGTGTATCAACTGATCCCGCTAATTTGCCGTCATCTGCATACTTGACAAGAATGCACTTTGTCAGCTTCTTCAGGACATTGATAAAGGTGTTAAACAGGACAGGTCCCAGGTAGACTCCTGCAGTACTCTATTTGTTGCTAGTATCTATGTAGGCAATGACCCATTAGCCACTACTCTCTGAACTCAGTCATCCAACAAAAACTGTACCACCTAGCTCTTCACCTATTCAGACCATAATGTTCTAACTGGGGTAGTGGAATGCTGTGAAGACCATGTGGAAGCCTTGCTGTAGTTGAGGTGAGTGATGCGTGCTGTGCACTTGATCATAGATTCAGTCATTTTATCAGGTTTGTCAAGCACCGTTTAACCCTTGGTAAATCCATGCTTGCTTTTCCCAGTCACCGCCACCTCCTCTATGTGCCCACAAATGTTGAGCTGAACTGACAGACTGAATTGAGGTCAATGCTCTGCACTCTAATTCTTAACCTTCTCTCCAAACCCTGTCTACTCAAGCCATACCTTCAATCCTTGGCATCATTCCTGGCACAGCTTTCCACCCCTGTGTCTGTCATGTTATTCTGACCTTGCCTGCTTCTTTAGGACCCCTTGGCACTAACCTCTGCTGTCCCACAACCATAATTCTTAGTGGTCCCTGGGTGGGTGGGATGTGTGCCTTCTCTCGTTCCTGACCTCAACCTGCTTTGACTGCAACTCTTCCGCTTCTGTCCAGCCAGCCTGGTTTAACCCTAAGCTGTGACCCTGTGGGAGCTGGGCCATCACTACCCTCGCTGTGATTCTGGTTCTGTGTGCCAGTGCCCTCCCTCCTAGGGTGGGGGTGGTTAAACCAAACTTCCTTTAGGTGGCTGTTGCCTTCTCAATTTCTATTTACCTGGGATAGGGCACATGGGACTTCTGGTTACAGTAATGAAAGTCTACATTGACTAACAGTCTAGAAAATGAGTTCTTCTTTTGGTAAATGTCAAACTTACTGTTCCTCCGTGTAACTCTTAAGCAAATAAATCTTGATGCTCAATATATTGAGCATGCTCTGCTGCTGTCAACATACTGGAGAGAAGAAATACTAGCATTAAGAGGAAGCAAAAAATGTTAAGCAACAGCGAAACCTTATGCTAATATTTTTGCATTTATCTCATAATTGAAAATAAACTGAAATATATGTGCTTCAGTAGCTTTTTTTTTTTGGTCTATTCTGTTTCAGACTGGAGTTGTGCAAAAATGTCACTGATACGCTCTGATTTGCATGGATATGAATCCAGGATCAGGGTCCTGTACAGTTAATAAAAGAGATACTTACGTGCTCAGAGGGCATCCCTCTGGTGTACTTCCTCAGCTGTTTGTTCCTATGATTTGTACAGGTTTGCTCTGGTGCTGCAGAGGCTGTTTGCTATTCTCATTGTTCTATGAGCTTTGCTGTGGAAGAAATCTGGAGAGGGACTTATATCCTGCTTCTTCTTTCTGTTTCTATGATTGACTGCATTCATTCTGCTTATAGGTGTGTGGGGGCTACCAATAACCTCTTTTAAGGTGGGTATGGAGATCACTTGTCTTTGCTTGCCCACAGACAAAGAAGCTGAGCTTTGCTGCTGTTTGTGCTGCCTGGAAACAGCTTCCCCCTGTGAGAAATACCTCTGTAATGATTACCAGGCAGTGAATATACAACAGAATAGATAATGGTATACGTATCTGTTGATTCAATGTGGTAAAAACTGTCCAGGTTCTCATAGAGTTGCCTCACAGATGGTTCCCATTTGAATTGCTGAAAGAAACATTGAAATGGGTGTATTTTATAGAGGTGTAAATTTTGTGGTGTAGGCTGCGTGCTTCCTCTTCCTCATTCATTTCATTCTTTTAAAGGTTCCCTTTTCTTTGAAATTTTAGTTTCCTGCCTCAGAAGCTCTCTGAAACTTCTCTTCTTCTCTAATATTCACCTTTCAGTACCTTCCTCAGCATTGCTAGAGCAGAGTCCTTCACCCTCTAACTTCTGCTATATCTCACCGGTGCCCGTTTAGTGCTTCTGTTTCTCTGCTATTTTTAAAGCTGCTAGGGACAGTAGAAAAAGTATCTGTAGAGGAAAATAATAAACAGCGATCTGATTTTTTTTTCTTTGATTTTTGCAAGATATCCTTGACTATGTATTTGCTAAGGGGTAGCAATGAAAGGATTAGCAAAGCAGTCTTTGGGTAGGTTCTTATCAAAAAAAAAAAAGTGTATCCTTCCAGGTTGGATGAAACATCTCTTCTGTCTTCCTAGACCTTAAAGCATGCTTTGTCTATGTTTTATTGTAATTGGGTGACTTGGCTGGACAGGGTTTCTTCCAGTGCAATATAAATGTGAGGTACTAGTGTGGAACACGTGGACTGTAAAGATTGTAAAGATTGCTTAGAAAATAAGTTGGTTGTTCCCATTTTGCTCGTTCAGTCATTTGAAAAGTTATGCTACTGTAAAATCAAGGAGATGGAGAGAGATTCCTGTGAGATTAAGTACCGCTCTCAATGTCAACTGACCACTCATTTTGAGGTGGTAGAGGGTGAGAGAAGCTGTTCAGATGAGGTGGTGATGTTCAGGTTTGGTTAATATCGAACAGGAAGGTTGGGAAGATGAATTGTTATCTGGGACTCATGCATCTCCTCGAAAACAGGATCTGGCATCTGGTTGCTTGCTGAGTCCCACTCACTCAAGACAAGCCTGTGCAATCCTCTACTGGATTATTTACTGATATGTTAGCATCTCCCTTGAGTAGGTGACTGTGAGAAAAGCTGAGGTACAAAGTTGCAGTTTGCAAACTATGCTGTGGTAAGTGCCCACCTTCACTTGCTTCCAGGGTTGGGTAAGACACCTAACATGGGTAGCTACAAAAAGATAGCTAAAATGTAAATCCATGCCCAGCTTAGTGCATAACTTGCTCCTGGAGTATCAGGAGGACAACTGCATGCTTTTCAGAGTGCAGAGTACATGGCTCCTGCTATGCTGGAACACCACCAGTGTATCTTATAGATCATCTTCCTCACAGCATATCCCAAAGGGAGTAAATGTGGGGTTTTGGGGGGGTGTTTTTTTTTTTAGTCATAGAATTATTAAGGTTGGAGAAGACCTCTAAGATCACCTAGTCCAACCATCAACCCCACATCACCATGCCTACTGAGCCATGTGCCCAAGAGAAACATCTACATGGTTTTTGAACACCTCCAGGGATGGTGACTCCACCACCTCTCTGGGCAGCCTGTTCCAATGCTTCACCACTCTTTCAGGAAAGACATTTTTCCTAATATCCAATCTAACACACACCCCCTGCCCCCTGCCCCGATGCAACTTGAGGCCATTTCCTCTCGTCCTATTGCAAGGTACTTGGGCAAAGAGACCAACACCCTCCTCACCACACCCTCCTTTCAGGAAGTTGTAGAGAGCGATGAGGTCTCCCCTCAGCCTCCTCTTCTCCAGACTAAACAACCCCAGTTCCCTCAGCTGCTCCTCATAAGACTTGTTCTCCAGGCCCTTCACCAGCTTCGTTGCCCTTCTCTGGACACGCTCCAGCACCTCAATGTCCTTCTTGTAGCGAGGGGCCCAAAACTGAACACAGTATTCCCATGAAGAGTATTCACATTATTTAACAGTATTGAACATTGTGAGTTAGATAATAGCAGAAAAGCAGGAAGGAGTCAGAATTAAGATCAACAAGCAAGAATAAAAAGAGGTTTTGCAGGTAAAAGCTGGAAATATGTCAAGCCCAGATAGTTTTCCTGAATCCAGACTGCAATTGTCTTAAGGAGGTATTGCAGCACCTTCCCTGTACGAACACATCATCTAGGTGGTTTATAGCCCTGGACAACAACACTCTCAGGTTTGTTTATTTTACTGACTAGGGAGTAAGGTATAACACCAGTAAACTAGCAAATATTATGATTTATACACAGCTGCGGTCAGATTTTAAGTTGTGCTATTTTGTTTCTGAACCAGCATGTTTCCAAATCAATACAAGCCAGCATGAGGGACTTAAGAGCTACTGCTGTTACTTTACGGTAACTTTAGTAAATTTACCGAGGCGTCACATAATGGGAATCATTCAGGTTAGTATGCTTAACGTTGTGGTGTCAGCGATGTCGGTGCAAGCTCAGAAACTGCTCATATTAACAACTGCTGATGGCACTGGCTGTATGAGCAGTTGCTTGGAGTAGCACTGGGGAAAATACTTCTTTTGCAGTTGTCACACTTCACATCTAGCAGCAGGGAGTGATAGACACATAGTGATATTAAACATCAACATTAAAACATAAAAATGTATGGAATATCAGGAATTTATATATCTGTACATAAAGTGATGACCTAAAATTCTTGACCTTATCTCTTGCCTTCTGTTAAAAGATGTGAAGCCGCTGTCCTGCAGTTTCTGATGACAACTCAATACCTCTTTCCTATTGGGACTGGCTCATCCCACGAATGGTGGGAGGAATCAGAGCCCTGCAACTCATATTGTCCATCTTGGTATTTTATATCATGTCTGTCAATCATTAGAGTATTGAACAAGGGCATTTCACATCACCCAGATGAGTTCTGAGAAAATGACTTTGTGCTGCAGAGTAATATCATGTTTTGCTTTTATAATGCTGTACATTGTACTGCAATATGATGAGATTCTTTTTTCTTATAATATGGCACTGTTATTTGCTTTTTTCCATGGACTAAGGCCAAGCAGATGTCCTTTGTCGCCCGCGTAATAAACTTCTTGGTGGTGGCAAGGAGGAATAAGTTGTTTTTTCAGGGGTACTGACCGAGCAGTTAAAAAGCCAGCAGCAAGTGCAAATAGATGTGTTTCCTTTTATATTAAATACTCTTATTTTCTGTAGAAAAGAGGCAAACAAACTTGGCAAGCAGTTTGAAGTTTTGAAGTGAACAGCACCCTTTTCACTAAAAATCCCTATGTGTGGTACTTAGGAAGTCTTCATGCTCAGGCCCCTCCTTCCAAAGTTAGCCCTGGAGTAAACTGCTTCAAGGTGGGGATCTCCCTGGCTTGGAGGAAGGCTGGGAAAGCCAGTGCTGGAGTTGGAGCTGTTGAAAGCAACTGTCAAATACAACAAGTGACAAGAAAATTAAAAATCACTTTTGCTTCAGTGACCTCATAGTCTGGGATCCTCGGGGTTTGGCTCCCATCTGCTTGCAGGCAGGTATGGGTAATTAACTGAATCATACATCACAGTGAATGCTTGTTTTGTACTGAGGGTGTTACAAGGCAGTAAGGCCCAAACAGTCTTCTGCACTGTCATCTGAAAGGGATGCATTTCAAGGCTGTAGTTTCAGACTTCATAATATCCCTATCAGCCAAGGCAAGCATGGGTTCCTTGACAGATCTCACTCAATGAATACAGATTTATGGTTAATTAGAAATTTCATTTGGAGTTTTGACCATCTGCTATCCATCAACTGCCAGATACGTGCTTTGTATCTTTATTAATAACGAGTCATGACTTGTCTACATGCATGTGTGCAGGATGGGCTGCAGTCTGCCTGGGGTCATTTTGTCCCCTCAGTGGCAGACTTGGGAGTTGCTGTGCTTGTGCTTGTTCCACAGTGAAGCAGGTGGGTCCAGGCGCTGCCTTGCATCCCTCTCAGAGGTCAGGCCTGTCTGTGGTTTTTCAGGTTTTTTTTTTTGTTTGTTTGTTTTTTTTATCCTGCTTGAGGGCAAGCGGGATGTAGTATCACCATTAGGTTAGTGTTGTTTTGGAGTTGCTGCCATGCCATAGGTTAAAACCAAAACTGCTGGAAGTCTAGTAGCTCCAGTACTTTTTTGACTGTTCTGTTTCACACTGAATTCCTGTAACTATTTCTTGTCTCTTCTGGTTTTCTCTGCTTTATGTGCTTGTGGCTGATGACCCACGAAGTTATGAAAAGAAGCAAAGAAAACTCGTTCATTCTAGGAAGGCGCCTTTGTATCCATTAGAAGGCTCAGTTAACTGTTTACATATGAGATTTAAGAGTTTTGCTTTGCACTGGCCTGATTTTTCAAGTGATTTACTGAGCACCCAAGCTCCCTTAAGTTTAGAGGAAGCTGGGGAAGGTGACATGTCAGAACTGTCAGACCAGTGATCCCCTTGTACTCAGCTTAAAGGGACGGTCACTGATGGTGACCTTCAGGTGACGAAACATAGACCCCTAATGACAATTTAGGCATGTTGGAATGTTCTGCCTGGTCTCTGACTTCCACTCTATGAAGACGAGTGTCTCCTGTAGGTTGTGCAGCAGATGTCTTGCTTACACGAGTGTGCTATAAGTCTGAGCTGAAGTGCCTGAACTGCTTACCTGCTCTTCGTTCATATGACTTTGGTTCAGTGGCTGAAGGGCAGCATGAGCAGATACTGGGAGTACTGAGCTTCAGCTCAGTGAAGGGTACTGATGCCATATGCATAGTCAACCTTACAAGGTCGTGAAGATAGGCAGTATAGGAAGGGCTACATATACTAATGTCAGAGGATGTGGAAAGCACTCATTTGCCTTGGAACAGAGAATGATGATGTGAAAAAGCATGAAGAGCATTCTTGCATTCTTCTTGTTCTCCCCTCTCATGTTTGTTTATTCAGCTCAGGGCCAATTAGAATGCCTTTGGCCTCTTTAACCTGTGAGTCTGTAGTGTGTTATGGAGCACCTCCAGGAGCAAGGAGATACTTAAAGCAGAATGGCAACAAATTTTAAGCTGATAAAGTGTTACTCCATGTGCCCTGACACAGAGAGTCAACTCGGAGCGAAGAAGCTCACTAGAGTCATCACTGGACTACAGAGCAAGTGACTGCTAAACACTGAGCTCCATAAATAAGCAGAGGACCTCAGGGACTTTGGGGAATAACCTCTGATTTGGTTTGCTTTCTTAACGTTAGTCTGCTCTACCTAGAAAGGCAGCAGATGACAGACATGTGAGCTTATTGCATTTCACATTTTTCTCATATTCTCGGTGTGTTCTGTGAGAATGGCAGGGGGGAAACAGTATGGTGCAGAGACCTGTTAATATCATCAGATGTCCTCTGCAAAGCAGGGAGCAACCACATGAGAGGAGACAGGAATATTGTTTTATTTGTGAGATGGTGGGAGGTGAAGGGTTGGAGAACAAAAAGCCTCAGTGTGATAGCATAGACTTAATCCACGCTCAGGAATGAAAGTGAGGGTATTGTACAGGAAAAAGAAAAGCATCTTAGGGATAGCTGACTCAAGCCAACAAAATTCCCTGTTGTGGTTTAACCTGGCAGGCAGCTAAACACCACACAGCTGTTCCCTCACTCTGCCCCCTACCCAGTGGGATGAGGGAGAGAATTGGGGGGAAAAAAAAGAAAAAAGTAAAACTCATGGGTTGAGATAAAGATGGTTTAATAGGACAAAAAAGGAAGGGAAAAGAATAGTACTACTACTAATGATAAAAGAATATATAAAACAAGTGATGCACAATGTAATTGCGCACCACCCACCGAATGATGCCCAGCCAGCCCCTGAGCAGCAATCGCTGCCCCCCAGTTTCTATACTGGTCATGATGCCATATGGTATGGAATAGCCCTTGGGCCAGTTTGGGTCAGCTGTCCTGGCTGTGCCCCCTCCCAGCTTCTCACTGGCAGGGCACGGGAAGCTGAAAAGTCCTTGACTAGTGTCAGCACTACTGAGCAACAACTGAAACATCAGTGTGTTATCAGCATTGTTCTCGTACTAAATCCAAAACACAGCACTATGTCAGCTGCTAAGAAGAAAATGAATTCTATCCCAGCCATAACCAGGACATTCCCTAAATGTTAAATGGTGTATAAGAAAATGATGGTGTTATTTGAAGAAAGGTATCTTCTCAGTTACACTCCTTCTGCTTATAACAATTATCTATCAGCAGATGCCACAAAGTCAGTACCGCTTTTGTGAGGAGCCATTGATGTTTTAGGAAATTGCTTCTCTCTCTTTTTTTCCTTTGCTGGAGAGTTGCCTTTTATTAGCCGAGACCTAGAAGTGATTGATTCTTGGAAGGAAGGAGTGATATTTGAATAGTCAGAGCTGCAGTGACCTACTTCTAGTAACAGCTTGATAAGAAGCTCCACAATGGGTTGTGTTTCTGAACAGCTGTATCTTTCAAAAACATTTGCTTTGTGGGAATTTTAATCTCATCTCTGCCCCTTTGTAGCTAACTAAACTTGTGAAAATATAAATATTTCCCAATGAGCAAGTTTGCAAAACTACATTTGAAACGAGTTAAATGGTGCAGAAAGTGGGTCCTGACTGATATGTCAAAACATGAGAAATGCTGTAATGTCACAGCAAGTTAACCCTCATTAGGAACGGGCTGTAGAGGTGGTGGTGGTGTCTGTCTGGGGCTTGACATGCTGTTTTTTGCTCAGATTGATTGTTTACCTCCATCTTCTGCCCCTGGTTAGGAAAAGTTCCTTAGCTGCTGGCACTGCTCCTCCTGCCCTGCCTTCACTGCTCCTCCTCGCGTATCCTTCCATCCTCACACTCTTCTCCCCACTCCCTAGCTTTCTTCCTTTTCCTTCTCTCTTAATCATTATGACTTCCCTGCTTCTTCAAACCTGGAGTAAAGATGAATCTATATACCTCACTGATAACTTTAAATCATGTCTTAATTTTGAGATGAAAACTGTTCTTGCACTTGCTCTGATTAAACACACAGCACAGCGAAATAATGTATTAAATAGTTTATGGGGAAATTAAAAAAGGAAAAGCTCGGTATATAAAATCTTGACTTTCCCAGCTTCATGATTTTCTTTTTTTTTGGTCAAATAATGCTCAATATATCTTCCTAGAGTTAACTTTTTAGTAGTTTAATTTTAATTTTGAGGCTGTTTATGTCAATAAACTACTGCTATGTAACAAATTTGCAAAAGGTTCAAGACAGTGATCTTTTGGCTGCTTTTCAAATCAATAGGAATAAATGAGTCATTTCAACAGTTATTTTTCCATTGAAATAAAACTACATTTCACTCAGGAATAATTTCATGGAAATAGGCTGCTACAATTATAAGTAACTTAGATCAGTGATGATCCATTTCAAAACCTTTCCCAAAAGCTGGACAAAAATTCCTCTTCCCAATAAAAATCCTCCCACAAAAAAGATCTTTCTGTTTGTGCTTGTTCATTTGAGTAAAGAAAAAAAAAAATCAATTTGTTGTTAAAGGTTTTCTGTTTAGGAAAAAAATCCACCCTCAACAGAATCAAGTTAACTAATGGAAAAGCTATTTTTCTGCCAAGAGGCTGCATTGTTAAACTGGGAATTAGACAAATGAGATCCTAATGTGTTTTAATAAACACAATATATTTCTCCTCTCATTCTAAGACCCTGTGGTCTTGCATATTTTTTGTACTTTGGCTACTGGCTATGTGGAGCTCAGTTATAATTGCTCACCTTATAACTCCTTCTGACACTTATACCTAGAGCAGACTGCATTACAAGAATGTAGATGTATTCTGAGTGCATGAAATATTTTGTAGCTATTCCAGAACTGTGTTCAAGAGAAATGAAGATAATTTTGAACGGTTCTTCAACCACTGAAAATATGACTCTCATGCATTTTATGCATATTATGCATATCTTGCTATTCTGCATTGTTACATTAAAAATGTGCATATAACATTTCTCTATGTAACAATTCTGTTCCCTGAGCCTACCAAGCTATATTTTTTTCCTTTTGTGAGTAAAACTGAGTGTTATGACTTTTATTTCTTTTACTTGCAGCTAGTGTTGCAGAAAAAAACATCGAATGCTGAGCCAGATTCTCATCTCACCCCTGCACCGTTTGTTTGAGCCATTTCACCAAATTCAGTGTTCAGGATCCCTCCTGACGATGCATTAACCCAGGACAGCTTGCTCGCCTTTGGGCCCTGACCTGGGTTTGGATGCCTACCAACGAGAGGCTGTGAAAGGCAAGGGAAACTGGTGAAAGGGGGAGCTCTCCCATTTTGTGAATAAGTCATATTTAATTTTTGAATCTTGCTCAGACATGAATGCCTCCTATGTAATTTTTACAAAAGTAATTTTTTAGTTTTCCCTTCTTCATGAGAGAGGTGCTAAGCCACTCTTCTTAACTGTGAGAATCCATACACACCATCCCTTTCACCTGTTTGAAATTTCCTCCCACTTGTTTTCTGTTGCTTGAGAAAATCAGTTGTTTGATATCCCTGCTGCATTTTTGGCTTCCCTGTTTAATGTGGGTTTTTTTCCTAATACGTACAGCTCATGTAAACTCCTTGGGATTTGCTTCCTTCTGTAACTTTACTAGTGTTTCATGCAGGATGAAATTGGAAAGCTTTCAAGTAGAAAACAAATCCACATACTGACAGAATAACGTGGGTATTAAAGACTGTACAAGAAATGCTAGTGAATTTTTTAATTCCTCTGCATGCAGCTACCTTTCCAGTGGGAGGAAGGATTAAAAAAGCTATTGCTGAGTGTGAAGTGAGCGAACATTGTGCGGGGGAAACTTTGCCACTGCTGTTTCCCATCTCTTGTTCATGGTTGTCACCTTCACAGTGCTTTACGCGCAGTAGATCAAATGCAACGCAGCCCGTTGTCCTGTGTCTTTCCCTACCATGTACGCTACAGGCAGTCCTCCAGCAGAAACTGCAGCCAGGAACTCCTGGCTGCAGTGCATTTTTCTGAACTCTAGCGGGGGATATGCATGTGGCCTGCTGCTCCTTTCCTCAGCAGGCTTGCTCTTTTCTCGTAGCTGCTCTGAGGGAAAGCACCAAGACGGTGCCTTCCAAAACCCCTGGTCCTCCCCAGCCAGGAGGGTTCTGCTACAGAAGCCTTGGCTGTGCATGGTGGAGTGTGCTCTTCGTTGCAAATACAGTCAGAGCTTGGGCTGCGAACGTAAGAAAAGTGTACCAGCCGAGAGCATACTGAGCATATTGAATGGTCGTGTTGGCAGGCTTGGTCATGTACAGTCAGGTGGTAAATGTGGTGCCGATCTTTCAAATATTTGTCTGAGCTTCCTGTTTTTTCATTTGGACAGTCATGTTACTCTATATGGTGATGACAGAAGGTGACGAATTAAAGCTGAGCAGGACTGGAAGGAAAAAGGAAAACCCCAATGTTTTGCCTGTAGTCCTACTGGTAGTATTCATGGATTTGAGTTCATATAGTACTGGTAGGCAAGGGCATGTATGGAATCCAGTGAGAAGTAGTACTTCCCTTTATTCATTGGGAGGCAAAATCCAAAGATCAACTGCCTGTCAGTGTAATCGAGACACTGAGCATAGCCTTCAGCTGTGCCCGGGGTGCCCGTGTGAGTGTGGGCAAAATGCAAAAGTGAATTTTAAACATTTTCCCCCACGCTTTGCCCTTCTTATGGGGGTGGTGAAGGTCAAAACCAATCTCAGACTTTAGGCTGGGTTGCCACAGGGCTGCTTACCACTTTCCTTCTCATCCAGACCACAAGTGCTGCAAGTCTGGCTACATCACTGCTAAAATAGGTGAGACTTCATGACCAGCGTGTACCGATGCCTCACTCGCTGGGTGTTGGTGGGCAGGTGAACTCCTCTGACATGATTTGTAGTTTCTGTGGTTTTTTAGAACCTTTGCTACCTTATTCCCCAAAGTTGTATATAAGGTAACAATGTACTTTGCATAGTGAATTGCAGAACTTTTGTCTCTTTTTACACCGTCAGAGGTGACGCTCTTGACTTGCTTTTGTCTGTCATGCTTCATCTATCACAATAAGAACAAAAAAATGTTTCATGGTCTCGATTCAAAACAAATATAAGCATGGAAATTGCCCACTAATTGCCATCAATGTCAAGTAATTTTCTTCTATATAGTCGCCATATTTGTTTATTATGCATATTTATTGAGGTCTTCTGGCCAGTGGTCATGATCAATACCCATAAAGAAAAGGGATGTAGAAAACTCAGCGTCTGACTAGCAAGGACCCATCAGAAAAACTATAGTTTAGTTTAGCTTGAGAAATATAACATGATAGAATTGTCAGTTTTGTTATCTTGTCCTAGGTTCTCAAATACAAAACTGTCTTGAGTATCTGAAGGCCTTCAACTTGTGAAATAGTTTAAGTGTATAAAATTGGTGCAGTTCTTGGGATAGTGTTGTAATTCCTATTTCACTGTCTTCTGGTGCAGCTCTGGTGCAGAACAGGAGGCTGCCTGTTCACTTTAGTCTTTACCTATGGACAGTTTTGTGAGCGCTGTGTTGCTATACATCCATTGGTTCTTGTTACGGTAAAAAAAGCTTCATTTTTCTGGAGTTGTGTGATTAGGTGAGATTCTCGGGCTTTGTTTAGAAAGTTCCTGATCTTTTTTAGTAGTGGAGAGGATTTTGAAAATGTGATCCCTAAGGGCTCTAAGGCTGAAAGAATGGATGTCAGAGGTATTATTTTCAAATTTTATGCATTCTGATATCTGATGTGGCTTTTCATGGCTTGAAGAAGATATTACAGCCTTAAAGTGCCTGACCTAGTTCCCATTATGATCAAAGACAATTACTTTGCTGCACTAGCAAAAAAGACAAGTCGGCACTGAGGCACCTGAATCTGCAATTTTGGTGCGAAATGCATGTCTGCTGCTGTTGTGGAACCACACCATCCTGCACCAGTGTGGAAGGCTTTTCCTCCCCTCTCTGCCGGTTGCTTTGCACAAACTATTCTGGCTTTGGGGAACAGTGTCTTCACATAGGTTGACCCTAGGACTGAGACAAAGTGCCTTCTGCTCTGCTTAAGACCTCATGCTGTAATGGTGATATGGCAAGATGTATCCATTTAATTGTTAGTTTGATAACTCTTGATTATGTTTTTCTCATCTCAGGAACCCAACAATTTCCCTCCCCAGTGCCCCCTGAACATTGTCCAGGAAAATGTCCCAGACCAAGTGAAATTCTGACCTTCAGTCACCAGATTGATGAACAGCTTTTGTGGCAACTGACTGGTGCTAGCCAAAGTGATTCAGGGCCCTGCCTGACTCTTTGGAAGGAGGCTTGATTTGGAGAAGAGGTCAGATGTGAGCTTTGCTTTTTGTTTACCCATGTGTGTAATGGGGTCAACAGTAGTTCCCCACAGTTCAATGTGTGGTTCGTACTCTTTTTCGTGATGTGGGTCTTCTCTGGCCAGAGTCCAGTTTGTTTAAGGTGGTTTTGTGTGCAAAGCAGTTCACAGCCTGAATTGGTTTAATCTACGACATTCAGAAAAACTTTATTGAAGTCCTCTGAAACTTAAGTCTGAGCCCTTACTGAAGGGAAGTCCCTACAGCTATTGAGAGCTGGCTAAACTTGCCCCTTGAAGCAGTAGAAAGAGGGACAGTTCAGACATCATTTAGGCACAGGGGTATAACAAATAAGTTCTGCTTAAGGACCTCTCACTCAGACACAGTTGCAAAACAAAGCATCTAAACGGTTTCCAGAGCACGGTGTTGTACCACAGCCTTGGAGCCCAGGCAAAGCCACCTCTGAGCACTGTGCAGCTGCTGAGGTAAGTATGCCCTCCAGTTCCCTTGAAATCCCAACTTTCAGCTTTATAAATCCCTTGGTGATCCTTGTAAGAAAATACCTGTGTCAGAGCAAATTATTATTACTACTGACATGATAATAAAAGGTGAAATCAGACATTGCTTAGAAAATTGAATTCCTGCTATAAAATGCCACTGTCAGGGCTGCACATTACACAGTACCTGCATCTGCTCATTTAAAGTAGTACATCATCTTCAGCTCTACAGCTGGCTTTCGGCTCTTCCCCCCGCCCCCCCTAATAATTGGCAAATGACGGGATGTGATTACATGGCCATTTACAGTACTTATTAGCATTTCATTTATAACATTATCATATAAAACTGACTTAATTGCCCTCTGGGTGTAAACATTTAAATTTTGTAAATGGCAGCTCCATTCACTTCTCTGCCACCGAGGAATAGAGTATATTACTTCTCAGAAAAGAAAACACAAATTTGTCACGGATGGCTACATCCACTGTACGTGAAGAAGAAAGCGCTTAAGAGATGCTATGGCTCCTTGGGAGTATAGACAAGGATAACAACATAATTTGCATTCAGATATTTGCATATATGGTACAGTAATTTGGCATGGCTCCTTTGGTTTTTATCTCATAGGAGGGAAGGATTGTCATTTTTCTATTTAGTATCCCAAAAATCACAAAGACTAGCACTGAAAAAAGTCTTTGTAAGAGCATCTATAGCCTTGTCACTGCAGAATTGTTCCCAACAGAGTATTTATTGGTGCTTTGCCAAATCTGCATTTAAATATACAATTGATAGCTTGGCATTCATTCCTGTTGGGAGAGTATTCCAGAAGCTAAGCTATGGTCTGTCTGGGGAGTTTTTTTCTTGGCGTTTAGTCCTAAATTTCACTGCAGTTCTCCCTCTGTTCTTACCTGGTCTGTTGCCTATGTGCTTATTCAGTCAAGCTGGGCATATTTTTAGCCATGCTATCCATATTTAAATCTCCTTACAAGGGACATCTGAACCACTTCAGGGAGCTGTTGCTTTCTACCTCCCGGTGCTTTTTAAATTCCCACTGCTGATCTCTTCCATGACACTCTGCTCCTGCCCTCAAACATTATTGGCCATTTTCTTCTGAACTCGCTTTGGACAACAGCTCAGTCAAACCACAGAGCAATGTACCAGCTGCTGCCGTGCCGGGGCTGTGAGTCTGATCCAGAAGGCACTGCAGCCAGAGGAAAGCCTCTGTTGATTTTGGATTGGGACCATAATGAAGAACCAGGGAAATAAGATAATGGTTTGTAACTTAACTTGAACCACTGAAATGTGAGCCTGCATCATAGTGCAAAGATGGAGAAGGTTAAGGGTCTTTCACAGCCATAACCAAGAGGCAACCGCAATGAGCTAACAATCCTAAAAAGAAAGAAATGACCTGAGTCATTTTTGCAGCCAGAGGAGGCTGAAGGTGTTTTGGCAGGGTGGGCAGAGCTCAGCTTGGCAGGGGTGGGCTGGGAGCAGTGCAGCAGGCAGTGCTGCCCGTGGGCTCTGGGGTGAGAGGAGAGCTGGGGAAGGCTGTGGGGCAGGGTGGGGAGCGGGAGGAGCTCCCTAGATGGCTGGTAGGATTCGGTCACAGACTGACAGTGTGACAACAGTTTGCTTTGTCGGAGTTTGGTGGGAGCGAGGGGAGAAGAGGTCCGCAGGGCTGTGGGATCTCAGCAGCTTTGGGAGGGTTGTGACTGTGACTGGGGGTCAATGTGGGTTCTCTCTGCTCCTGAGGCCAGCCTCCACTCTGTGCCCTGAGTATGGGGAGGGAAAAGCTGTGTCTGGGAAAGGTGGACAGTCAGGGCTAGGCTGGAGGCAGCAGCATACCTGAAAAACAAAGTGTTTTGCTCCTGTGGTGTCAGGGGCGAGAGTCACCCATGGGACTCATTCAGCAAAAGGCTGTACAGATGAGAGATGGGGAGAGACTGCCCACAGTAGAGGAGCCATGCTGTCCCTCCTTCTCCCTCCCCACCATCCTGCTGCCTCAAACAGTCGTGTGCTGTGGCAGCTTGTCTGTCCATGGGCTCAGCATCCAGTGGAGGAGGGGGTGGGTTCTTCCCCGGGGCTGTGGGCTCCTCTTCTGGTCTCACCTCTTCATCTGGACATCCCTCTGCTCTTGTCATGTGGTCATTTGCCATTTCTTCTCCTGTTTGTGTCTTGCTTGCTTCCAGCACCTTCCCATTCAGGCACGATCCCACTGGCTTCCTCCATCAGCAGGAAGAGTGCCTGGGCTCTACAGCCCTACTTGTAATGGGCCTTTCAGCTGACAGTCTGACAGGCTCTTCCGTGTCCCACCACCCAGCGCTGGGGCCTGGGAACAAAGCCGAAAATGTTCCTTGGAGCCTGCAGTGCACAGGAATGGTCTGTGCTTCAGGAGATGCTGCTGGGATGCCCCATCATCCTCACTAAGCAGCCATCTACTTTACCTGAAACAGAGACTGCCTTCCCTGCCTGAGGTAAGGCAACACATAAATGGTATCAGCATTGTTTTTCTCCTCTCCCGCAGTGTATTCAGCTCAACTGGGCTTCCTGCAGAACCCAGATAAGTTTTTACTCTTTTATCAAAGACCAACAATGCATATTTCTATGGCAGGCTGAGTTAGCTGGCAGATCTCCTTTTCATCAGCAAGATTGTTAATTCAGATTTCCTTCTCCTTTCAGCTTCTGTCCAAAATAGCTTGATTCATTTCAGTGTTATTGACCTTGCAGGTTAACTTTTTCAAATGGCCATGAGCAGAGAGCATCTTTAAGAATAAGCCAATTATACCTGAATGCATGCAGTGAGGATCTGAAACATGGGGGTTTTTTTTAATTGTTTTCCATAAATGACTGAAGGAATGTGAAAAAAATCTTGAGTTTAGGTAGGAAAACTTGAGGAAAGGAAAAATATCAAAAGGAAGAAACGTGGAAGAAAAAAGAGGAAGAAGAAAAAGGGACACCCCCCCACCCCGCCAACCCACACGCGA
>VZTL01012922.1:0-21356 GCA_013400535.1 Scopus umbretta
TACCCCTTAAGTCACTGTGTTCATCCAGGTGTAGAGGGGATAGGGAATCCTCTGTATCATGTGTCCTGTCTGCCTGTTGGGCCTGTCCCAGGGACGGTAGGGTGTGATTCCAGTATCTCTCTGGCTATATATGATATCCTATCTCTCTCGCCCTCTCCCTGATACTCCTCAACCTACTCACCTCCTCCTGGAGCTCTATCACCAAGCGGAGGTGTTCCTCTACCTGGGTGCACCTCCCACAGGTGTCCTCACTGCTGCTGTCCGGAGCNTCCTCACTGCTGCTGTCCGGAGCTTGCGCTGGGAAGCTGTTGTGGTGGGTGCAGAGCTGAGAGAGGCCATGGCTTTCTGCTGGGTGGATACCATTGCTCGCTGGTTGAGCTGGCAGGGCTTCAGCGCCCTACCATGCAAACTACCGCATGCTCCTGGTTGCCAGCACTCCCCAACGGCTTCTTTTACACGTGTGGGGGGCTTGGCTGCCGTTGCTTCTGGCCCTGACCAGGTCTCATCAGCTGCTGTTGCACTGGAGCTGTTCACCTCAGCGACTGACTGGTACAGAAACCATCAAAGTTACAATCTGAAGCTGGTGTTGCTCAGCTGCTGACCTTTGTTAGAGACTCCTTTGCATGTAGGTTGACCACACTAACAGGCTGAGTATGTAGTATGCAGCTCAGAGCTCTGCTCAAAATGGAAAGTGTCTTGGTGTAGCCATGGACCACGGACCGCTCCTTGGCTGAGGGATGTGTAGGGGAGAGATGACAGAATAGATTCTCTCCATGCCCATAGCACTGACAAACCTGAGACTCCAAGGGAAGGTTAACACCAGACTTGGGGAGCATACAGCTCTGCAGTTTTGTTCAAAGATCTGCAACCTTTGAGCATTTTAAGAACAAAAGATTGCATGTAATGAATTCCTTTGGCAAACCCACATTGCTGGGTTCTGCTGCTGCATTATAGCTGGAGAAGTTAAATCAGAAGCACAAAATGATTTTACAATACCTGGGAATTTAGGTAATCTCTGTATATGACTGGGGTATAAATGACTTAAAGCCCAGGTGGTTTTAAGTCACTTGGTTGAGAATGCCATATGGTCGGGGAAGGAGGTACAAGATTAGTTTCACACATCAGACTCAGCTACGACACCTGAGTCACGGCTCAGGTGACAGGACTGAAACAAACAGGGATTTGTTTGCTTGAGTGGCGTATTGCTCTGCCTGAGAAAGAAGTAGCGGGGAAAAAACCCACATGCATGGAGAGTGTTTGTCTAAGAGTCAGATAAAGATTTGTAGTTTAATCCCGGAAAGAAGCTGAGAAAGCAGAAGAGCTGGGCAGCTTCTTATCTAGGAGGCATCTTGGCACTGTTAGTTAAATTCCCCGGAGTTTCATTCCTGATGTGCCTGGAGAGAAGAGACTCTGTAAATTACTTGTGAGCAAACAGGTCTGTGCTCGTGGCACAACCTGCAACACCCTGAATGCTTGCTAGATCAAGAGGAAAGATTCCAGTGCCCTGGAGGTGAATCTTGTTTGATTTAAAATGGTTTGTAAACTTGGAGGGATAGTAGTGACTCATTTTATTTTCAGCCATCTGTGGCTTCCCACATCACTATCTTTGTCAGTGCCCTTTGATAACGATGGGCATCTTGAATGCTGTGCTATAGTGCTTTCTCTTATTTTTGGGCTTATCTCCAAATCCGCCTACGTTTTTATCAGACAGAATCATAGAATCATAGAATGCTTTGGGTTGGAAGGGACCTTTAGAGGTCAAACCTCTTGTTTGACAGGTTTATTCCTTCCTTCCTGGAGGTAAGTTTTCAAGATCTGCCCTTCTTCATGCCTCTACGTGAATGTCGGACAAACCCGTGGATAAGAGCCAGATGTGTCAGGCCTTTTACTATGTCAAGTGAAATAGTTTGACTTAATGATTTCAGAGATTTATTGCATTAGGCATCAATATCAGGTTACCTGTGAAGGTACCCTGAGATGCCCGATGCCGAAGTTAGGCAGAATGCAGCTAACGAAGCTGACATGCTAAAAGGCACCATGGTGAAGAGATCAGCAGTAGGAGGCTAAAGGAGAGATGTGACTTCAAGGACTCATATGCAAGAGTTTGTATGGCACATGCCAAAAGAGATTAGTAATCTTATATAGGTCACGGCCTCACCCTTTAGAGTGTTTTCTATTATTCTCTTCTTTCACAAGTCCAATAGAAATACAAAAGTATTAGTTTACAGGTGTACTCTTTTACATAAGTATTATACAAGAGCCAGGAAAAGGATTTTGTTTTGTTTTCTCCCACAAACTTCTTTTTAAACTCATTTATTTTCTTAAATCTCACCAGTAGGTGAAAAAATCCACCCCAAATAAGCTGAACAGGGTGTGTGGTAGCAGTACCTGATTTTGTTATCTGGCGTATCAGAGTCAAAGCAGAGAGGAAAGATGAAAAAAGATGAAAAAGTGCAAGGTGGGATTACAAACTTGGAGAGTAGGAGCTACAGTAAGCCAGGATCTGGCAGGCATGAGAAAGAGTGGCACCTCTGGCAACTCTGGCACCTCTTGTTTGACACCCCCCTTTGCCCCATACCCTGATTCTGCCACCCCAGCTCGGAAGAAGCCTAGCGCTTGGGCCTGGCTGCATCTTGATAGGTAAACTGGTGATAAAAGCGGGCTGACCTGGAGCCCAGCGAGTTGAAACGAATACAGGAGGGACAGACGTAGGGCTGGGTGGACACACAGCTTCGTCTTTTCGCCCTGTTCTGCAGTTGCCTGCAAAGCATATTTATTGTAGCAGGGGAGAGAAGCAGTTTTTCCTGTTGATCAAAAAAGGTTGCTCTCACCACATAAGGGTAGGCACACCGGGATCTCTGAAGAATGAGGATTCACGATAGTCTTGGTTATTTCCTAATTTGCCCACTTAAAGGGCAAACGACATAGTTACTGTGTGATGTAGGTTAACAGAGGTCTAATCTACATAGATCGAAGCTAAGCAACTTATAAGCAAAATACGCAAAAGTAACAAAAAAATCTCAAACCCTTCCGTACTGTAAAAATATGTCAGACATCAAGCATAAAGCCCATGCAGCACATTAACGTGCTTTCTGATCAAGATTTTATATGGATTGAAAAATTAGAGGGAATTTTGAAGGTTGTGATTCCCATAGCAACCATACCTCTGGTGCCTTGTGCAAATATATGGTATTTTCCACTTGTGATGACTCTTCTGGAAAAACACGAGGTAAAAATAAAATTGCAGTGGTAAATACCACTCCAGATTGCCTGAGCTTGTGTGCATAGGTGCTCGCTCATCAAGGGCACTGTCCACAAATCTGCATTAATGTGATTTTTTATGTTTTTTCTCTTACATTAAGAAAAGTACACAGAAACAGGATGAATTTTGAATAATGGTCCTTTGTGAGGGCCTGTTATATCCTTGGGTGTGTGTCTCCGGAGGGGACACTGCTGGTAAGTACAGGTGTGCTCATCCCAGCACGCAGGAAAGCAGACAAGTCTCTCTTTTCTGCAACCCTGTGCTCTAGTGACTGAGAATCCCAGCGGGGCTGGATCAGAGCAGTCCCTCCTGCTCCTGAAGCAGATCTTTGGCTATTCTTAACCCATTTTTCCAGCTCAGCGGCTGAGTAATCCCTGTTGCATGAAGGTGATGAGCAGTGGCCTGCGAGTGCTGTAATGGATGGGTTGCATGGTCTTGTCATCTAGATCTTCTCCGTGGAAAGGTGGAAGCTTAGTTAGTGTGACCTTGTGCTGTGGCACTGTAGAAGACTTGCTGCGTTTGAGAGTCACCTAATGCACAGGGAACACAATATACGTGTGTTTGTGTAACAGGCTTGCTCAGTAAGGAGAGTGCTGCACCACATGTAGGTTATTATTCTCTGTTATGAATGGTCTGGAAGAGGCTTGCAGGTTGATTTTTTTTTTTTTTTTCCTTTGGGATCCTGCAGTCTAGATGCTGGAAGCTCCTACTGTCTAACGCTTGCTCTGTCACCAGACTTGGCTGTCTACACGTCGGTGTCTAGCACCATCTGAGATGCTCCGGGCTATCTCCTCTGGCCTCTAGCTGCTACAGCAGGGGTCCTGGAGCTGCTGTTCTCTACCTGCCAGCCCCTGTGCATCCCTGAAGGCACTCTACAGCATCTCAAAGAGCACTAGGTATGTACACTCAGGAACCGAATCGAGCCCTGAGCCTTTGTGTTGTCTTGGGCAAGACATTGTGTGTCGTTAAAGTCCTCCCATTTGATTACACGTGGGTAATGACACTTCCCTACCTCTAAGGGATGCTGGGAGAGGTAATTAACTGAGTTTATGTTTGTATAGCATTTTGAAGATGAAAAGTGCTGTGGAAATTACTAAGCATTATTTCACTAGAAACTTGGTGATGGTGGCTCCCTAATGGAAAGCCTGCTGTTCCAATTAAGGGGTAGCGGTGCTGATAACCGAAGTATTCATGTAATTAACATAGTGTCAGCTGGAAGGCCTTTACATGGAACATACAAGATTAAAAATAACATTCACTTTTAACAGCTGCACTGAGCTAATCTGTCTGCTGCAAGTCCCTCATCCTCCATTGCTTGACAAGCTGAGTAAACTTGAAACACGAGACTCAAAAGAGAGGTTGTGTAAATGTTGATGAAGACCTTTGTACGCAGCATGGGGCTTGCAGCTGCAAGTTACTACAACACTTCTAGGGCACACTGGTACTATTCAAAGTCTGTCCACTGATTGTTTTTATTTTTTTTCGCTTGTTAACATTCACCAACGGCTGGCCTTTAAATATTTCATGCAGTACCAAAGCCTGTGCATGTTTTTCCAGTGTATATTTCTAGTGAATTCAATGGATTGTACAGATTCCCTGCTGAACCACGTATGGAAGTGGGCAGCGGGTGGTCTGTGAAAGCAGTGCCAAACCGATGCTCAACATCCCCTCTTGCCCATGCACCCCTGTACAGGCACGCTTTGAAGGAATGGGGCGGTAGGTGCCTGCGCGGGGCAGCAGCAGTCGCAGGAAGGGGCGCTCCTGGCAGTGCCCCCTGCCATGGGGATTTCAGACCAGGTTCCTAGCAGCTGCCAGCTCTGCGCTAAAATGCTGACAATTTTTAAATTGTATTAGAAAGGCTATCGTGTTGTTTGCCTCTCTCCCTGAAACAGCAGAAGTAGCTTATGAGAGAACCAATGACCTCTGTTTCTGCTCAAAAGGCTGTGTGATCTTTGGCTAAACAACTTTATGAGAAAACGAGGAGCTCCTGCCAGGCATGGCTGATCCTGCAGCGCCCTGCCCAGATCTCGTGGGCTGGAGCTTCCGCATGTCTGGCAGCCCTCGGGAGAGTTTCCCCATCGAAACAGCACGACGGGCTGAAACTGGGAGCACAAAGCAGCTAACAGTGACCAGCGGGATTATCGTACACAAGATGGGATGGATGCAGACATAGATCCTGTGGATTCTCCGGGTGTTTGCAGAAAAAATAATTTGCTGAGGTCTTTATGAGAGCTGATGCTGCAGCACAAAGTGATGACTGCAATCAGAGTGTATTGTGGGGAAACATAGCTGAAGTTTAAAATGGCTTTTAAAGTATTCACTGGATTTTTTTTTTTTTTACTGGGCTTGAATAGTTATAAAAAAAATCAAAAGAATATTTTGGTTAAGGTAATGAAAACCATAATTTGAGGCCTTATTCTCCTGCACATACCTATTTTAAACTAGCATTGCTCCAACAGCCTCAGTGCGTACACTCCCCACCTTGAGCAGTTTATTTGCCCACTTGGATTACAGGCAGAGAAGCACAACCACAACCAGCAGCCACAGAACATGGCTGCCCCGGTGTGCACCCCGCCAAGGCGAGAGGCACCGCTCCTCTGGCCACAGCACCCCTCTGCAGCCCCCACCTCCTCCCACTTCTGGAGGAGCGGGGCAGAAGGCAATGGGCAAGCCCCAGGATTGTGTGCTGCAGCTGGATTCACTGGAGCAAAAATCACGCCCAGAGGGTTTGGGTTTCTGTTCTCATGGGAGCACAGGGCCCTTGGCACGGCCAACATAGGGCAGACCAAAGTCCTGCGAGTCCTTCACCCCGTTTCTGGCAAACAGGCATCTCCTCGGGCTGTGCCAGCAGAGCTGCCTGGCATGACGCCAGGCTCTCGGCCGGCTCCACGAGAAGCCCAGGAGTGTCGGGGCAGGAGGTGCTCGAGCTCCGACATCGCAGCCAGTGCTTGTTGGGCATTTGCACTGTCAGGAGGAAAACGAGTGCACGCGTGTTTGAAGGTACTCCTTGCTGGTGGGTGTCAAGGCTGCTGCTGTGGGGGAGCAGAACCAGGACTACAGAGCAAAGCACACTTCAGGTTACTGGTGATTAAAGTTTTTGTCATGAAAAAGTGAAAACATTACCTTTGAAAGTGGTCAAAGACAGAACATTGGCCAGAAAGGTCATCTGAAAGAAGTTTTATTTTTAATTAGAGACTGTCAGAATGTTTATGTGTTCAGGAATGTTATTTTGTCCACTGAAAGGGCCCAGACACCTAAATGGATGCAACTAACACATGTGTGTGTGTGTGTGTGTGTATAAATATATATTAGGAAAATATATTTAAAATATCAACTAAGATAAAAATCAGTAAAGTTCAAAAAAAGCCTGTACCTTTTAATATATTACATCTATGTTATATATAATGACCTACTAAGGACTTCATTCACAGTGTAGAAAAAGAAAAGCTTATTCTTAGATTGTTAGCTAGGATTTTATTTGTAAAAGTCCTTATAGTTGTACCTAAACTCTTAATGTCACTTGATAGATAAGTTGCTTTGCAAATCCCAGCCCACATAAGCATACGCCAGAGGTAACTTCCCATGTGGTTTCATTTGGATACACTTTTCAGCACTCCCTGACACAAACTGTTCTGCACTCTCTCTTCAACATTTACCACATTTATGTTTTAGTAGTACAGCAGGTGTCAGTACACCAAAGGATGAGGTAGTTTCTGGGGTTTTTTTTTGTTTGTTTTTTTTTTTTTTTGCTTAACAAGGCTGTGTTGGGTAATCCTGGAAATGCAAGCGTTTGATTCAGTGCATACAAAGCCACAGTGAAAATGCTAATTAATATGCAATTAGAAAATACCTAAATGATACAACAGGGTAAACTAGCCCATTTCTGCAGTGGGAAATCAACACTGCCAAACAGAATACATCCAGGCAGGTCTCCAGAATAACAAAGATGTGTTTTGATTTGGATTTTTAAACACGTGATTTCTTCTCTGGGGATGCTGGGTGGCTGGGGAGCAGCCGAGTTCTTTCACGACCAAGAAGCAGAACTCAGCTTGGGTTTGTACAGCTGTTGGAGAAACAAGACTTCTGGGTGCTGTTTTAATATAAGCAATTAATAAGTGGGAATGCAGCTGCGAAATGCATTAGCCAGGTATTGTAATGCAATTTCCACAGTACCACGTAATTAATATTTACGTGACCACTTGGCATCTGTTAGGAGATTTTTTCCGTAGGTGAGCAGACATCTCCAGCCTTGCCAAAAGGACGAAGTGCACCACAGGAGAAAGCCTGCAGACTTTGCACCCAGCGTGCATGCCGGGAACCATCGTCCCTCTGGGTTTGTGTGATCTGGAATGTCTTCACAAAATGTGGCCAGAGCAGATATGCAAGTTCCCAGCCAGGAGCTGGGCACTGTGACTGTTGGTTTTGGTGGAGAGAAGAAAAAGCCCCCTTCCACATTCACTTGTAAGCATCGAGAGACTTTTAAAAGCCTGCCTGTAGGCCTCTGCCAGGGCCAAGCTGTGTCACTGTTCTGGAACAGGCTGCAGCATCCCCCAAAACCTGCGTCTGCATTGAACTGCGTCCAGCCCCGATGGCACGCTCCCCAGCTTGTCAGCGCCGGGGACTCCAAATGGGCACGTGGGCCCGACGGGACAGTCCCCATACCTTTCCAGAACCGGAGTAATTTGAACCTCTCATGGTCCCTGGCAGGCGGCCCACTGCGTCACGTGCCTGCAAATTGCTCAGCTATGCTGGTCCGTCCGCCTCGGTGGAGGAAGATGAGGTTACAGCACCCAGCTGCTGGAGAGCAGCACCGCTTCCTGACTTCATGCATAGTTATTCCCCAATCCGGTCCTGTCACTATCATCCAGGCTAATTTGCACACTTTTAATAGCAGGGATTTTCTAGCTGGGATCACTCTGACATAACATGGTTAAGGAGCAGCTCCACGTGCAGTTATGCCGGGAGGTCTGAGAGACAGTGGCAACCTTTGCTCAGGGCAAACTGAAGGAGCTGCTCGGCACAGGTGGGTGCAATGCAGCCCCCGCCACGGAGTGCCAGACACCTCTCCAGACCAAAATCCTCGCCTGGAATGTTCATTGCAGCCTCAGTTGGCGCCCCTCTGGTGAACAACTGGGACAGTCAGCTTCCACAAAGTAATGCTCGTGCCTTTTTTACAGTGAGTCCCAGCTGCCACCAGTGAGTGCCGGCCACAGCACTGGGATCTGGGCACGCACCAGAAGTGCTCCTTGTAGGAACATGCTGTCCTGCGGAGGTGTAATGATCAACAGCAGCCCATTCGCGTCAGGACATGGAAGGCCGCTTCCTCAGCACTAGCTCTGGATGTGCAGATGTCATTCTCTCTGGGTCTCTCTCTCGTTTCAGCAATGGGTGGGCATTGCCCTCTGGCAGACCTGCCTTCTGGCAGTGCCTGGCACCCACCGACCGGGGTTACCGCAGCTCAGAGCTGGCGAGTACCTGGAAGCAACTGCCATCAGGAGGCGTGCAAAGCCATCTGCTGCCGAGTTTCCCCTGGAGCTGCTGGCTTTTCATGATATCCTGAGCATCATGACTGTATTCTGGAGAAACAGCAATCGCAGCAGCTATTCCTGGGTCACTGCGGGGACACTTGTCTTCACCCGGCCATCTGTGGGAGGAGCAATCACTGCTACTGTGGTGGGTTTGCTCCACTGTACTGTGGGGACTTGCAGCAGAGGCAATTCGTGCACAACCACATCAGCTGCATCACCTGTGTGCACAGTGCCCTCGTATTTGTGATCAATGTCCCTGTCGTGACCTTGGTCACGACTAATCTCTGTGGTGGAGACAGCACCCATGCAGGGTTTTCGTGTCATATATCCCAGTTGTGCCTGGCTCTGAGTAGCTGAGGGCCTGCGGGTAGTACCTCTGAGATGGTTTGTTACCAGCACAGAAGACATTGTTTGGATGCCCAGGACCTGCTGTACGCCTGGGAATAGGGGGGGAGCCTTTAGCCTACCTGTTCAGGACCATGTGTAGAGCATGGCCTGAGCCCACAAGAGCTCCCATCACAGAAGGATCACCTCTGCTGGTCAGTGAGTCCTGTGCCTTATCTCCCCAGATACCATCCCTGCTTTGGTTTGACTGTGGGACCCTCAGCTCCTCTCTCTTTTAAGCCACCACCCTGCTTCTTTACAGTTTTCTCAGTGTTTTCACCTCAGCAGCCTCTGCACACCAAACTCCTCCTCTGTGCCTCTGAGAGCAGGCAGCAGCCTGGCTGTCCAGGCAGCCCATGCCAGGACTCCTCAACCCAGTGGGGCATGAAAAAAAACGAAATGCTTTCTGTCTGAAAGCAGAAGGAGAATTCCCCACACTGGACCACCTTTCCGCTTTCTTCCTTCGTTCTGAAAGCAGAGGATTGTGTCCGTTAGGGCTCTGCTAGGAGCCTGCTGCAAGTCCCCCGCACAAACGCTTGAGCAGATGCACAAAGATGTCCTGGCCAGGTTTGGTGATCCTGCAGCTCTGCCTGCTCCTTCTCAGCAGATGTGGGAGAGGAGCAGACCAGAGCAGGATGCAGATGACTCTGATTTGACTGTGGTGGCGATTAGCTAATTGGGTTTTTGGAGGATGTAGCAGTAGGTGCTGGGCTAATCTCTCTAGTAGAAGCTGTTGCAACTACAGCTTTCTCCTTGTCTCCTGCCAGCCGACACTGAGTGTTCCCGTTGTGCCTAGCTATGTGAACTACGTAGGGGCAGCAGTGTGTGACTGTGTAACACACTGTTGCAGAAATGAATAAAGCAAGGTCAGTTTTGCTCTGTACCCCAAATTCCCTTTAATACATTTCCCCCGTGGCTCTTGGCGGAAGGTACTCACTGTAAAAGGGCAGGACAGCTTACTCCATCAGGTGCATGAAGAAAGCTCAGTTACAAACTCAGCAGCGTATACAACATTTGTGGGTATCACTTCACAGAGACTAAGCTCTAGATGATACTTTCTAAAGAAAACAGAGGTGAGAAGGGAAAAATGTGCTGAAAACAAGCTAAATACAACACATGTGTGATTTCTTCCGTTTTTTTCAGTATAAGCCTGGGCTCTGATGGGACCAAGTGCAAAAAAACCGCCCTGTGGATGACCGTGAACAGCGTGGGGGGAAGAGCGCAGAGTTGATGTTTGTTCCTGTCAATTCAGGGTTTACTAGTGATGGGAAGTGTGTTAGTGTGTGCCAGCCACTGGATGGCATAAGTGGCCCAGGTTTTGTTTGACAGACTCACCTTCCACAGTAACTTCTACTCTCCATTTGCTAAAATACTGGAAAATTTCTAGTAGCTAGAAAAAGAAGATAACCAGGCACGTTGGTTATTTTATACATACACATGACTGCCCCTGCCCTCTCTCATGTAAATATTACCATCTTCATCCTTCTTTAGGAAACCCAGAGGCGAGAGAAGAAATTCCAGCTGTGCCTCATAGACCAGCAGTCCGACCACCAGCTTTTCTGAAATGGCCACTGACTTTCTGCAACCCACCTCATCCCAGTTTGGGCACTTGATTTTTAGCAGTGTTGGGTTCAGACGGGCCCTGCTCAGCAGAACGAGCACTCTGCGAGCTGCTGGTATCAGGCCCTGGGAAGTACTTAGCTCTTCAGGGAAAGTCCTCTGCGGGGAACCCCTGCACCTATCTGCCAGGCATTCACATGTAGCGACTGTGAGAAACTGAAGCCCAACTGAGGCAGGCAAGGCTGTATAAGTCATGCTTAATTCCCTGCTGGTGCATAGATCAGTCTATTTCAATTAAAATAAGACCTAAAAGGAACCTTTCGAGAAGATGGCCCGTACTCGATTAAACAAGAACTGTTGTGGTAGGCTCCTTGTTGCTCTCCTCCCAGTATATCCCTTTACCCAGCCAACTTGCTTCATGTCTAATTCCATTTCATACAGATTCCAGCTTCAGACCACCCAGCAAAAGCCGGACTTGGCTAAGACCTAATTGTCTGTTGGATATGCTTGATAACGTTAAGATTTGTGGGTGAGGGGCCTGAGGAAGCAAAGGAAAGAAATTATGTAGGCTTATCAGCTCAACAAAAATACATTCACCCTTTTTAAATTAGGTTTATAATTTGGAAACCTTGATGAATCTTTGGCTGTGTGGCAATATAAACTGTGGGAAAAGATATCTCCTTCCTTATCCCACAATGCCTGGGGAGGATAGCTGATAGTTTTCTGGAAGAGAGAACCTGTCTCACAAGGGCTGAAAACAACTAGTCTGAAAAGAGAACAGAAAGCCTTCACGTTCGTACAAATGCTTGCTTTAATCCCTCTGGGGGCACAGAGGAGATCTTTATATGGCATGTTACATCAGGCTGTAATAAAACCAAGGGGCATAAGGACTTGCTTGTGGGGGAAAAACCCCATCCATTGCAGAACATGGAACCAGTCTGTCATGTTCACATGGTCTGTCTGGGGAGAAAAGGAATTTCAAAGTGAATGCCACAGAGATACTTGGGGAGCTTCCTAATATTGCAATAATCATGTAATGGCAACGGCTTCAGTAAAAATGGCAGGATGCGATCTCTCGCCCTTTGGCAAGGTGTAGGACCTCTTCATGATAGAGAGAAGCCGGAGAACATTAAGAGCCCCACATAACGAAAGCCCTCTTTGCATGCACGAGATGGGAATATCAATTTAGGCAACACCTGGCTCCTCCAACATACCATTTCCCGATTATACAGACCGCTAAACAATTCACCCTGCTTCAAAAATGAGAGCAAAATGCCAAGGACACAGGAGAGCTAATCCCATAACGAGATTTAGTAAGAAAAGGGCTCAGGGGCAGCACTGACGCCCGCTTAACATCACAGGGGCTGAATTCCATGAGGAGCCTCCAAGGTTTTTGTCTCCCCTTCTTCCCTTGCTCAGCCAAACCCTGTGAGAGCAGTGCTTATGGCTAGCCATATGGACTACACTCGGCACAGAGCCATTTTGCTCCCTCTGCTTCCAGCACGGACACACACTGTAGTTCATTTGCGTAGGAAGAAAACGGGCGCCCATCATGGAGAAACCATTTGCTGGAATCAGAGGGTAGAGTGACTTATTACCTGCATTAGCCTGACAGGGTTGAGTTACGGGAGGACAGCAAAAGCACTTGTGCAAATAGAAATAATGTAACCAATAAATACAAATCTATAGGCACAGGCGTTCAGCAATGCCTAAGGCCCTCTGGTCCCCTCTGAGGTGGGATCTAACATCCATCACAGTAGGCAAGGGCAGGATGGATGAGTATGCTCTCAGCCCAGCCAGTTCTGGACTCCTGAGCTGCCCAAGACTGCACCAGCAAATTGCGTACATCAAAGCATCTCAGAGCTTTGGAATCCGAGCAGAAAACTCAAAAAAGCTCAAATTCACAAAAGTCAAGGGGTTGTTTAAAACTGTCCCATCTTGACATCATCCCGGAGGATGCATCTCCAGAGAGGCTAACTCAGACTCTGGTTTCACCTGCTTTCTGCCTTTCCCCCCCTAGTCTTACAGCACATATTCTGGCCAGCGAGAGTCCCTGCAGGGTAGCGCTTTTGTCCATAGCTCCTCGAGAAGACAGAAGGTGTGTCTACACTTGCTGACTTTGGGAGGACCAGGGAGTAAGTTCAAGCACTGGATTCCTGATTATCTGCACCGAGTAATTATTAGCTCAATGGTTTAGATCATTTCCATCAGCCCCTCCAAGGTACATCTGCCAACGGAGCTGGCCAGCCCATAGCTATGTGCAGAGGATGTGCTGTTTAGCTGCTAAGCTAGGAATTGGTCCTTGCTCTTCTTCCATCCAGCAGCGCAAGCATAGCCAGAGGTGATGGTGAAGACTTTGGGCCGTTCCTTCCTTCTAGGGCTGGAGCCACCCATGCAGCGGTTGTGGTGGGCTCTCCTGCCACTGAGACATGACACGAGTCGAAGCCTCTGCCCCAGGGTCAGAGCAGCAGTCCCCTTCCAAACCCCTATAAACTACAATCTCTTCTCTCCTCCTGCCAGCACGTGTTCAAAGCTGAGTTAGCAATAGAGAACCAACCTGGTGCTTTCCCACAGTGGCCAAGAGTCACCAATTTAGGTGGGACACATATGCAAGGAGTCGTCCCTTCTGCCAGCTCATCCTTCACCTTCCAGTACATCTTAACTGTACCTCAAATCCCTTTCAAGACCACGTCCTTCCAAAGGTACTGCAGGTGCAAATGCCTGGGCCAACTCCTCAAAGCTTGCGGTCGCTGATATGCCGAACCATTTATTAAGCTGTGTCTTTAAATTGCAGTATGTCAATCCAGGTTCTTGGTTGACCACGGGAAGTGCCACAAAAAACCAAAAGGAAGATTACACCTGGGTTGCTTGTGGGACCACAGACAGCAGGTGTAACAACGACACAGGTTTGCACTGCCTTCTTGATTCGTTTATTTTGAGGAAAGGCAGTGACCCCATCAGTGACTACCTACAGAAGCAATGATGCTAAGTGTGGCTTAGAAATATAGACAAATTGAAGGAAAGCTCATTGAGCCACCCTCCTCCCTTCTCCCCCCAATTCCTGCCTGCCTTCCCCACTCCACACCTACACGCATGTGGGAGAAGATGGTCTGTAGCAGCTCTGACCACTGTTTTTGCTCTCTGTACTGCCGTCTCCAAAGGACGAGGATGCTGGGAATGCTTCCCACTGCTTTCCTCCCCAGGGCAAGGATGGCATGGGCAGGCCATGCTCTAACCCACTGTTAAGTAAAAGTTCACTTCTCTCCGGCTTTAATATTTTAAATGAATTATTCAAAGAGTCCGCAGGCACAATCACCTTTTCATAAGGAGCAGGTAATCAGGAAAACATTAATATTTGAAGGAAGAAGAGCTCCAGGCTAATGATTTAGACAGGAAGGGCAGGAGTACTCTCTCCCCGTCCTTACATAAGCAGCTTTGTGCTTCTCTACGTCTCATGGTCCTGACACATTATGGGGCAAAGTATGACTAATTCTCCATAAATATGCTTGGGCTGTAAGTTTGCCTCAAAAAGGCAGACTGATTTGACATCACTGGGGACAGAAAGCTTGGAGGTTTGGGTGAGGCTTGCTGCAGCCTGCTCACCCTCGAGCAGCAGGGCCGCCTGCCCCTTTCTCCTGTCATTCTGCAGGCTACAAGCATGTTTCCTTAGGTAGCCCTTTCAGGAGACAGGGCTGGCAGGCAAGTTCAATGGACTACAAAGCTACGTCCGTAAGACTTGCTCCAGGAGTATGTCCCTACACATCTCCATGCTGCTCAGAGTCAGCTTTGGAAAACAGGAAAACGAGTTATGAAGAGCTGTGCTGAACGCTCTCCACAGGCGAGTGCCCTGCTGCTGCGGCACATGGGCTGGGGAGCACACAGGTTGAAATCACCTCTGAGGCATGCCCAGCTTCTCCAGGGTCTACCTGGGGAAGGTAACAAGGCCAGGTGTGCAGCAGCCCGGACCTCAGCACAGCAAGACACCCTAGCAGGTAACAGGGCAAGCTTATAATGGCCCGTGCCAAAGCTAGGACCACCACGTACGTCCCTGTGGTTACCGGTGCCCAAGTTCACCAGATGAACACAAATACGGTGGTGCTCACCTACTGCAAGCAAGCCATCTGATGGCAACACAGACCCCCAGGTCGCATCTCGATCCCTGTCCCCCCACACAAAGAGAGCAAAGCTGTGCCCCTTTTTCCACAGGGGTTTGTGCCCAGCTAAGGCGCTGATGGACAGTGTCGGGCTCTGCATGGTCAGTTGCTGCTTGCTTGCCCCTCACCATGCTCAGCTGGGGTGGGAGCAGCAGGCCTGCAGCAACTGCCCATTCCTTGTGCCGGGGAGCAAGGGTGAGATGCCTTACTCATCCACTACTCAGGCTGAAAGGGGAAATTCAGCCCTGTAGCATGAGCCAACATTCACTTAAGTTTTACATGCACTGTTATCTGCTCTCCAGATAGTAATAGCATGATGTACGGCCACCACTGAGGACTGCGCGAAACTTGCGGGATGTATAAATCCTACGCGGCTCTCCAAAGGAGTTCAACGATATGTTGGCCCTTATTGGCCCTCTACCAAGGGGCAAGTTTCACACAATGCCAGTTGTGGAACCATCAGTCCTTCAGAGTCACCTCAACCAAGTACTCCTCGAGTTCTCTGACTCCGCTCACTGTAGGAGGAATAACGTATCTAGATGAGAGGTGTAATTTTTCCCCACTGCTACCACCAGATGATGCTACAGAGCAAGTCATCAGAAGCACTGAAGGCTACGCCTGTAGGAGCCCGCATACTTACAAGCTGAGTAATACCATTTTCGAGATAAAATGACTTCTTAAAACCCATTCTTATTACTCATACAGGTATGTCTCAGACATCAACTCTGCAGAACAGCCGTGCCTCTCCTGAATTACTCAGCCAAGCTCTTCCCTAGGCCTCCCTGGGAGGGGGATTACTGCGCAGCATCGGCCGCAAAACTTGCCATCGCACATCCCCAACCGCCAAAGCAGTCAGGGGCGCAGCACGCACTTGCACGCCCCAGAAGGATGCCCACGCCACTCAGTGCACCGCTGCCCTTGAAGAAATAACATGGGGGAACCAGGCAACCCCTAGTCACCAGAATTAACTCCTGCAAACAGCCCAGAAAGATGCCCCAAATTGAAAAGGGGCGGGGAAGGGGGCACATTTTGCATAAAACAGACACTCAGAGGAACAAAACACCTTCCAAAGGTGAACCTGGAATTAAAGAACCTACTAGCTAAAAAGACATCTCAGCTGTGAGGAAGATGCTAACTTTTAAGGTGCATTATAGATGCTCCCCTCCTACCAGCACCTCAGTATCCCACAAGCAGTATTACCTACCTCTCCTACCACCTCTCCCTTGTGAGCACTTCACAAGCGCTGACTAAACTCATTCTCAAATTGTCCAGCTGCTTAACACAATTCAGTTAAACCCAGAACAACTCTTCTCGATCTGTTCTTAACACGAAGATTGCTGCTTCTGTTGCAGACATGAGGAAGGGCTCGTGTGCCTAAAAGCCACTCTGTCTCTCAGCAGATCTAGTGAAAAAAACCAACAACCGCCCAACACCAAACCAAACTGCCTCTCCCTGCAAACACTGGATTTCTGGGCTTAGGCTGTGCTTTTCTCAATGGCAATGGCACCTGAGCGTCTTCAGGCTCCTCCCTACTTTCCCCACCCAGTCCTACCTCCTCCATCCCCTTTTGCTGCACCGACGCGACTGCTTGTGGCACTGCTTGCTGTATGCTTTATATTATAGCTAAACCAGTGTAATAACTATCTGCTAAGGGAAGGTTCTCCTTTTCTTTATGTTAGCACCAGCCCCTGCCTGCCTGTCCTGCCAGCCTGCTCAGGGGGCTAGACCAAGAAAGCTGATGTCTTGGTTTTGGAGAATTAATTTTGGGGTGGCTGAGCTTGCCCACCGCAGGGTCAGATTGTGCACAGCAAGCAGCGAGGGAGCGGGACCGATGCCGCCCCTTTGCACTGTCATTTGCTGTTAAGGGTGGCTTAGATGCAGTATCAAGCTGCATGCCAAGAAGTGAGAAGGGTTAACCTGCTTAGAGCCGCCCCAGAAATCCTCGCTCCCAGCCTGTGTCTCCTGATGGCAAAGCCCGCTGTCTGGTAGGCTGGCTCTTGCTTTGCCATTTATAAGGGATATCTGTCATGTAGGTGCTCCCCTTGCATCTAGCTTTCAAAATTTTTGGTAATTGCTGTCCTCTTAAAGTGCATCCCTGATGTTTCAGACAGCGCTGGTGCTCCCTTATGAAATTGTCACTCAGGCACTCAACCCACAAGTCTCTTGCTGGTTTATCCCACACCTCTGTTACTGTGTTTGCAGGTGGAAGGGTAGAAGAGGAAAACGCTGCCACAAAGTGTGCCACCCCTGTCCTCTCCTCTGCTGACCTTCGTCGGTTCCTTGGGGTTTCTTTAACAAAGGCAAAAGCCAGCCACGCAGGGCTGGGATCAAAGCCTGCTGGGGTTTTAGTGAGGTGGTTGCAAGGGCAAATGTCCCTTTGGGAATTAGTTAAGGACAGTAAATGATTTTCTGTCTGTGACCTACATCAGGGCTGAGGCCAGGTTCCCAGTAGTAAAAGGCTAATGCAATAACACAGGTTTTGCTTAGGTTTACATGTGTGGGTTAAGCTAATCCAACAAGAGACAAATATTTTCAGTGATGGTCCTTTTTTTTTTTTCCTCCTCATATAGGCTTTCCAGTCATGCATTCCTTATCCGCAAATTAGTATGACATTGAAAAAGACCCTTTAATACCAGGAACTGACAACAAAACAGGGATTTGAAGCAAGGGCTATTGTCTTCCCCATACGTGTCCTTATGACATAAGCAATCCCCGGGAAAGATCAGACTCTGCTGTTATCCAAAGTACTCTGTGATTTTGCATATCGCTTCACTCGCAACTGGCAGTGAACACAGATGACAGCATTTTTCAAAAGAGAGGCTAAGGTGGACAATAATTCATCAAATGCACCTCCACTTTTACATAACCCTAGATGTGCGAGGATGTGATTCTACTATTAGCCTTGCTGCAGCCTGAAAATTATTCAGACAAATACTGGCTGAAAAAAAATGGGGAAAGCATTATTATAATTTTTGAAGCATGCAGAAGCCTGGGAGGGCTTCTTCTTCAAGTGACTAATAAGAGAATAGATATTTAGCACTCATGGAAGCAGACTGTCCCTGCTAAAAGGGATACTAAGCAGGGATAGTTACTGTCTATGTATGGAGTTCCCGGTCTTGGAACCAGCCTGAGTTACTTCCACTTTAAAGCCAGAGAGAAACCTCCATTATTACATTGTTGTTCCTCTTTCCAAAGAAAAAAGGCGGCAAGAACTTCTGGGTTGTGGTGAACCTCTTTTTTAAGCTACGGGCAAAACTAATGAGAAAATAAGTAGAAGGCACGGAGTTCACTGGTACAGAACAAATCCTAATTCAATCCGACTTTGATGGCCTGGTTAGGACTTAGGTGGTAAGCAATCCTTCTGCTAACCATGTGCAGGACATAAAATGTCAGCCTACACGCATGCAACAGCGCATCCTTGAAAGGATGTACTGGTGACAGTCTACAACTACTTGTCAGGGAACAATTTCCCGAATTTTTTTTACTCCTTTTTCAATTTTTCAACTCGAAATGTCCTCTGTCATTCCTATTTCTCAGGTACATGTGTGCAGCGCTCAGGAATAAGAGCAGTCTTTTGTGTAGAGGAGAAATATCAAAGCATACATTACAAAGAGAAAAATGCTTTGTTTACAGATAATTAATTTTACAAAGGGACAGAGACTCTCTGGAGTAGAGACAGAACTTTGCTTTTGAGTTTTTCTCATCTATACACGTTTTTCGATAAGCAAATGCTATTTCATGTTTTCAGTCACGGAATTACTGACCTTGCAGTAAGTTATACACCGTTTACTGTGAATTGCCGAGTTGTTTTTTCTGAGCGAGCTGCTCCTGTGTGCCCCATCTACCAGTTGTGTCGAAACCGACTATGTTTTTTGAAACATTCATAGACAGAATCTTCATAGGAAGATGCTTTACTGCTGCTAAATTACCTGAAAACAAGGTTTGCTGATGTTGGGCAAATGGTGTTTGGCAAGGTACGTTTTCTGCTCAGTCCCGTATTCTGCTTCCTTTTAAATTTTTTTGGAGGAAACTGAACCTTTTTATGCACACAATGAGCCAAAAATAACAACTCTTAAATTAGCACTGAGTAGGTGGAGGGGTACAACTAGCACACCACCTTGCTGCAACAGTCTGGATATATAAATGAAGAGATAGGACTTGACATGCAGAATAACTAGAACTGTCAGATGGCTAATGGATTTCACTCATTATATGCTGAGGCCCTGGAAAAGTAGCTAATGAAGTGGGATTACTTAAAAATATGCCCATATT
Organism: Scopus umbretta; assembly: GCA_013400535.1. Taxonomy (NCBI): domain Eukaryota; kingdom Metazoa; phylum Chordata; class Aves; order Pelecaniformes; family Scopidae; genus Scopus; species Scopus umbretta. Next base: position 19,161 of record VZTL01012922.1, read on the forward strand.
AGCTGGCATAAGCGCTAGTTGCACAGTCAGGTCTGCTGAGGCGCAACCGCCTGCCCACGTGCACCCCACCGCAGGAGCCGCGTCCGGTGTGCACGGGGCCGCAGCAGGGGAGGGGGGTGGCGGCACCGAGGAGCGGGGGACGGTTCTCCTGTGCCGGTGTTTGATGTGCGCCCGAGCCTGTGCTACGGCAGGGAAAAGCAGTCCCTGCTGGGGTTTCAGCCTCTGGCCCCCTTTTTCCCCGCCTGGTGCTGACATGAGCATCTGCAGAGTGGAGCGGTGAATGGGATGCAGGAGCTGGCCCAGGCGGGGGGCAGACCCCTCCTCCCTCGGACACCTGGAGCTTTCCACAGGAACAGAAATATTTCCCGATCAGGTCTGATGCTAGACGTCACCTACAGGTCAATACCCCTGACCCTTTTGGCTTCCCCCTGTTCTGGGGCAGCTGCTGAAAATCGCGCCGGTGTTTAAGCAGGACCACGCCAGTGCCGTGCACTGTGGTGGCAGGAGGTGACAGCACCCCTCCGGCGTCGGACTCTCGTACACCACCAGATGTGTCTTGCAATCATCTTGCTTTACAAGCTGCTAGAAAATGTCCTGGCCTTTTTTCACCTTTAGCTCTTCCTTACCATTCTTCTCCATGTACCGCAGAGGACCTATGGGAAGGAGTGGGTACTGGGTGTGAGAGGAGCCTGTGAGACTATACAGTGCTCTACTATATGGTGCTCTGCTGTGCAGTGCTCTGCGGGAGCCATAGGCTGAGAAATGGAGGAGACAGGGTGCAACAGGACCTGCCGGATGATTGCCTGATTTACTGCCTTGTGTTTGTCTCAAAGCCTGCTCACAGCTGCGGGATTTCTCCTTTGGACACGTATGAAAGCCTCCGTACCAGAGGGAGACTGGCAGATTAGAGTGTGTCCAGTAGAAGGAGATGGAGCTAGGGACTGGAGCTCTGTGCTGTGCAAGGAGCACAGGCTGCCTAGAAGCTGTGAATCCTCCAGCCTTGAAGATATTCAAACCTTGACGAGGCAAGTCCCTGCACAACCTCCCTGACTGAAAGTAGCCTTGCATTGAGCAGGAGATCGGTCTAGAGGCTCTCAGAGGTCCCTTCCAACTTCACTTCCCTGTGATTTACAGTCCCACTGATGCCACTGGTGCTCTGTGTAATAAGGAAGATCTTCTGCACCATATTGCCTTCCTTAGCCCTCTTTTAAATACCTCGACTTTCCTCTCTGCTTTTCTCCCTTCCCCCAAACTTGTTTCCATGAGGCTGTCTCTGAATTGCTTTGCTTAGCCTGTGGGGTGGTAGCAGCTTGGTAGTCTCATCTGTAAGGCATGGACAATGAAGTACGTTCATCTTAGCCCGGTCCTTCTGGCTTTTCTGTGCAGAATCACGTGAAGTGGGAGCGTTTGGCTCCTTGTCTTGATTTTGCTCTGTGAGGACAGCCCATCATCAAAGCAGTCTGCTGCTGGATGGTATTGGCCAAATCTGGGAAGTGATACAGCCCTCCACAACCACTGCTTGGGCAAAGCAGGCGTGCTGCATGGGGGATCTTCTCCTGTCTTTGGTAGCTTCACCTTGGTTGAGAGTTGAAATTATGTTCCACTTTTCTTTTTTTTTTTTTTTTTTTAACCATGCCTTTTCCCTTTGCTTTCACTAGAAGGTGTCCAAAAGGCAAATCAGATTAATTAGCCATACAACTAATAGCCAGGCTGTGAGACCTTAAAGACTCACAAGTCATCGTTATACAGGAACGCGTGTATCAGGTGTGCCCAAACCTTGGCTGAGGAGCCAAGCATAGCCTACTAACCACGGGGGCAGATTTTCCCCGTGCTGTGTGGAGCTGCCTGCTACATGGAAGAACGTGATCCTCGGCTGCAGGATATACAGAAATAAAGTAGTGTTGTGCCAGGCACACCTGCCTGGCGGGACAGCAAGTCACCAGACTTAGCTGGCATGTGATGACAAAGCAGCATTGCCCGGCCCCACTTGGCCAAGCCAGTGACTCGCAGCCGCTCAGGGGCCAGGTTGCACTTGTGGCCAAAGGTGCTGGTGGTGCAAATGAGGCACACGGCTGACATGAAGAGCCCAAGGTGGAAGAAGTGCATAAAATTGCAGGAGGGGAGGGAAGCCAGGTTACATAGGATTTGGCCACAGAATCACAGAATGGATAATGTTGGAAGGCACCTCTGGAGGGC